>JABSMR010061231.1:0-22500 GCA_018902295.1 Dusona sp. PSUC_FEM 10030013 | reverse complement strand
TTTCAATTAATTATTACCTGTATATATACACTCGTTTGCATTACAATCGTACAGTAGTCGACCTGTCTTTTCGTCCGTATGCAGATATATTTATTTAAATATATGTTTCCCGCATACCTGCAAGTGTTGCGTAATAACAGACGTCTAATTACGATTCGTTTAGTCTCAACTGGCGCGTCTTTTGCCTCGTGTTCTCTCGAGGTACATGTAACAGATCTCTCTATTATATCCGTACTTCGCAAACTCCGGCCATCATCTTTTCCCGTTTGTGGATATCTCTGGAAACTTTACTTGCATTCTTCGTAATCCGAATGCTCGATTTATCTTCGCTTCTGAAGAGAAAATATGCATTTTTGTAGTTCATAGAATACAAACATTCATATTTCTAATAAAGTATTGATGGATTGATGAATTAACCAATTGTATAGTACGTTGCCGATTCATTGTTCAACAAGTTGTTAAATAAATTACGATTTTTAGATTTCTCGATAAAAAACAATTTTTTTAATAATATGAACTATGTTTCAATACATTTTGCTAATGCCTTGAATATATTATAGGGAACTCATCCCAATTTTATCGTTCAAAAGAATCAAACACCATTTCTGTATTTACTGTTTTTTTATTTCTTTTTGAAAAAAAAGTAACTTGTTTCCATGGCGTCTGCTCGTGGTTGCTAACCAGCATTCATGGCCAATTTCGATTAACAGCCGTTCTCATTTGATTGAAAACATAAATTTTCCTACAATATTCTTTTTATTTTGAATAGATATTATTTTCATGAACTTTAATCATCAAAACATCCTTTAAGGTAACTGCTGTACTTCACACTAATCAAATAAGTGTTAAATTTTCGCAATGGTTTTATGCCAAGTTTAGTGCACTAATTAAACGTAGTAAAGGTGAATTTGTATTACAATATGTCTGATTATTGTAGCAAAATATTAATAACAATAGATTTACAAAACGATCGCTGGATAAATGCAAATTTCCATGATGGCACATTTTCATCGAGATTTTTCAAAGAATAATCTGTATTTTTCAACGTCTTATTTTGTTCCCCAAGAGGTCCTCTATGAATTCACCACGTTGATTTTTTTCTGAGCTTATTTGTTCAGAAATTATAGCCATTTGTTTGTAAAACGCTCTTCGTTAATTAAACAATTGGTAGTAACAGTAAAACGATTCAGTTTAGAAGAAATGTACGTCGTGAAATCGTAAAGGATCTCTTGAGATACAAACTAAGACGTGGTGCATTATCATAGGTTAAAAAATGTGAATGATTCTTTTAAAAATGTGGTTATCATTGAAATTTGCATTTATCTGTTGATGATTTCGTAATTATATCGATGTTAATACTTTTCTATATTAACAAGAAATGCTGTGATACAAATCCACCTTTACTACGTTTAATTAGTGCATTAAACTTGGTATTAGACCATTGCGAAAATTTAGCACTCATTTGACTCGTGTGAAGTACAGTAGGTACGTTAAAAATGTGCAGATTTATCAATTAGTTTTCCGTCTATATATACAAAACAGCAGCTACTGCAGTAGTTCAGTTTACAGTACTAATACAACATCGTTTTCCCATAGTGTCTAAATTGAATAAAACGCAAAAATTATCTGGTAGTAGTCAATTCCCTAGTGATCGCGAGTCTTTAAAAATAGATTGAGGATCGATCGTTAGACCGTCACGATCCGTTAGCATTTCGAAGGGTTTTCCCTGTCTCTCCGGGTGACAATTTTGGGGGTTAGTGTGAACGGTCGAGCAAGTTTAGCCCTTGGCGTAGGACATTCACATCGACAGTTATCGTACGTGACCAGGTAGGATAGCATTCCTCCCTGGGTGTACACATTGCTGGGATACGTTACACATTGTATGCACACTATCTACAACGTGCACGGCCGTATCCAATCGTACCAGACCTTCTCGTATAGATCCTCGATTTCTGGTGTTGCCGATCGAGTACACGAATACATTGAGGATTTCGAGAGACGGAGAGAGGATGAGAAAGAGGGAGGGAGATACCGAGAGAGAATTCGTCGCTGTGCTGGGTTACCTAGGTGGTTGCTGATCAGCGCAATGTTCGACCAATGCTCTCGCCATGCTATGAAACAGGAACTACATCGAATTCTCCCTATATATACATGTATATTTATATTTTGCTCTCTCTATCTCTCTCTCTCTCTCTCTCTCTCTCTCTCTCTCTCTCAGTCTCTCACACACATACTTTTCGTGTAACACACTCGCATGGAGACAGTAACTAACCGGATTCCAGCATGGCAATGGCGACCGTAATACACAGGGGCCACAGTGTAGAATATGGGATATCTATGGGCTCATATTCACGAGCAAACTGTACACTAGCCAAATGGACGCGGCAATAACGGCCCGTTAACGCTAATTCGCGGAATTCTGATTGACGACGAGCGCAGAGGGATGCGATAGAGGGTGGCTTCTGTGTATCCATGTACCATAACGAACTATCCACGTTCACCCCTTGTGTCTATACATATACGTCTATATGTATCTCAACGTGCTGGTTGAACTCGCACGCTATCGCATTACCAATATGTTTTACTCTTGTCTCGCTTATTCTCGTTTTCTTCTTTTTTATCCACTCCCTCTCCCGCAGGATCTTAATCATCCGAGGCGGCACACCCTCGTGAAAATCTCACGAGTCATGGAACAATGGCTCGGAAAATGAAAGAACGATAAGTCATCTTTATTGGGATAAAGCGTAAAGGATCATCTCAAAATGATACAGAGATCATCGGTATTGTTGGACCGTCTTTTTCTACAACTGTATGAAAAAAATAGTGGGTTCAAGTTATTTATCTTTGTTAGATACACTTTTGAGGGGGAATGAAGAATAATAAGAGGCGGCATTTTTTTTTGTTGTTCGTAATTTCGATCTGCGATATTTTTATCCACTTTTTCAACGGTTCATCTTATTCGTGCAGATCCATACTGATTAACTTTTTTCCCATAATAAAAAGTCGAAAATTTTTAAGAATATCAGATACAATACAGTTTCTCTGTACCGATTAACAAGATGCTGCAGAATTTTTCATCACGCTCTGTTTTATAATTTTAATAGTCTTAAATAAATTAATTTCGAAAATTTGCGCTCGTTTCATTTTCTTTGCCATTGCTACATGAGAGAATGGGAAAATCTCATTTCTCATCCCGCCCATTGTGACGTAGCTCGAGTAATGGGGTGACGATCGGGGTGGCTTGAAAAGCTGAACGAAGTTTATGGTTGGAAACCCTACGAAGGGCGATCTATACATTTCTCTTTTTCTCTTATAGTAACTTTATGTTTGTGTTTCTTTTTCTTGGATCATTCGATATATACTGTTCTTTTCCCCAGTGTTATTTTCTCAATGGTTCTCTCCTTACCGATTTTTCTTCTCTCTCTCTCTCTTCCGCTTTTCGACTCCATACTGAATCGAGCCTGGGCCAGCAGCATCTGATTTATCACTGCTGCTGGGCTCGGTCCAGCCCCTCGTACGTTCTCGGGACCCTTGAAACTCGTTCGATCAACCCCCTACGGTCCATGGTTTCTAGATCAAGTTCGTTGATACACGCTATAGGATACGCCTATCTACGACCTACGAAATACACAGACAGACATGATACTTGTTAAAAAATCTCTAGCTGTGTTTCTTAATTTACTTTTTGAAATCCGAGTTGTTTATTTTTTAAATTAGGAATATTTTATACAGTCCACAGTTTCTAATTGAGTAAGATAAAAAAAAACCCGAATTATTTTCCACGTGACTTTTGAACTCTAATAAATTTGTAAATAACCATAACAAATACGAGATTAGAAATATTGGGAGATGTAACGAAGAATGATACCCTCTCGTATTTTATTTCTTTGAAACTTATTGATGCGTCTGTATTATGACACAGGGTGATGTTTTACATACAATATAACGTTCGCTTTTTTTTTCTCTTATTTATTATTGCTCCAAGACTATTTTGAGACGCGCAGAAAGGGGCTGAATTCCCATTAGAGGCACGTTATACTAACGCGAAACACTGTAAAAATGATCTAAGATGCCTTACAGCAGTTCAAAACACTTGCTACCGCCCTTTTTTTAAGCTTCGGAGGTCGAGACTATTTGCATTTCTTTTGCTTGCTCTTGCTTCGTAAGCGGGAGGAAGATTCGTTTTTCTTTTTTACGTTCCCCCTGAGGAATTTCGAGGGGAATCAAAGAACTCGAAGCTCCGCAATGTTGTGAGCTCGATGGCTGGAGTTTATCCGACGGGCTGGAGGGTGCAGAGGGCAAAAGGTCTTTAATATTTTTCATCTCGCGTATCTAACGATCTTGCTGGGGTAACGTGATCGGAGAAAGAAGAATATATTTTCGGATAAGACGAGAAAATAAAGAAAGAAAGAAAAAAACGGTGCTTTAAAAATGACGGAAAGACATTAATTCATCGAATTCAAAAGACGACCACTTTGTCCTAATCAACGTAACTTCTTCCGTCTCGATGATGAGGTCATCGATTGTTTTAAGTGAATTCCCGAACCACGGGCCATCTCGTAACTAACCAATCCTCATTGCGTGCGTCGGAGGCATTCCAATTAAAGTATCGCGTCCGTTCAAGTGCAATTTCGCTGTTTATTTATAGCCCTTCAATTATCACGCTAAAACAGCATCAGCTTGCCTGATCATCATCACATTCTAACTGCTTGTGAATCCTTGAAATAACGCGCTTCGCCATTCCTCCCATCCCCCTCCTCCATCAGAACTACCGGCCTTCGGTGACCTTTATTGTTAATTTGTTCGAGCTGACTGACATTGAATTTCGAGAACTTTAATCGTGTAGCCGATTATACCAACGATGTCTCGAGAATAATCATACTAAATAACAGACTAAACGAGATAAAGAAATTAGGACCTGATATAGCGGGACTGTATTAAAAATAAAAACGTTGTCGGATTGATTAAATCCACATTTATCGATCGTCGCACAATTTTTTAATAGGTTGTGACAGAAAATTGCATACAGATTTTGTATTATGACTTTTTTTAAACGTTGTTGGTTCAGTGAACTATAAAAATTGGTAAGAAAGTTAGAAATTTAAATATTACTGACGATGACTGTCAATTATTAGAGAAAAAATCGTTTAAATCTTTATACTTTTTCAATTCATTCAAATTTTGAAATATTTTTCACTTCAAGAATCTATTTTTTCAAGTGAAACACGTACAGCCTTGATAAAAGAGAGAATGAGTTACTTCGCCCTAAAATAAAGGCAAATCGGAGTTGTAGTGCTTGCACTGTCGAGACTTGCTGGACCAGTCCGCCATCTTGATCTCTCGCGGACCTCGTTCTGTGTGGGGCGAGCGAGTGAGAGCCGAGGATCGTGAGACCCGACGCCATAGTTCTTTACGTCCGAATTAAAACTAAAACGACTTCTCGCTATTTTCTCGAGTTTGCAGGCGTGAAAAAAGTTCTTCACGAAACGTGCTAAATTTTTTTTTTACGAGGTGTTAGATATTTTCGAATACGATTGCGGAACATTGTACCGACCTCGAGATTTCTAAAAACGGCCTATCTTCTTGGCATCTAAGGAAGAAAAATAAACGGGATGATAAACCCCGTAAAAAATGCAATTAATTCGAGCGGCAAACCATAGCGAGTTCTGCGGGGGTTTACCGGCGGTCTTTCGCGTGTAACCGGCAATTTTGGGATTGCCGCCGGCTGCAGATTAGGACCAGCAGCCTCGTATAGAATTGTGTGGTGCGCGAAACAGCTTCGCGCTCCGATATGGTTCCTCCTCTCTCCTCCTTCTCTCACTCTCTCTTCCTCCTATGACTGGTTGCAAGTACGACCCTATCGTGCCGAATATTGCTGGATAAGAGACCGGACCCAATTAAAACGATAATAACAAGCCTCAACCCGACAAGACCGACCTGGAATCATGATTTTAGTAACGCAACGTACCTCCACTGTCATCTCTTCGCGCCGTCGGCAAATCGAGGCAGAACGATCGCGTTAAATAAGCTGCAAGTTTCGCTTTTTCAAACGATCACGAATCTTTTATTGTTTCTTTTCTTCCACACTTTCTATCCTTCGATGACTGCAACACACGCATTCATTATCACAAGAAAACACTGGCAAACGGTATATTTTTTAAAGACAAGTTCCACGATTGAGGCAAACACTTTTTTTTCTATCCAACGTGACCGCAATTACAATTTAAATGTCTTTACTATGAGGCTTTTCCAATTACATAAGAATGTATAGAGTCTCATTGTGAGATACGGTGATTTAACATTTTTTAATCGATTAATTATCAAAACGTTTTTATTTATTTGCGTCAATCGAAACTTCGACTTTCATCTTTATTCACATGCGCAACTGCATTTCCCCATTAGCTCGAACGATTATCTTCGCGGGTGGTAAAATTCTATTGCGCTATAGTTCACGTTAGCAATACTTTTTGTCATTGAGACTACACACGTGTTCTTGAGACTATTCTCCATGATATTACTACAAACGAGAAATACTTATATAAATCGTACAAAGAAACGTGGAATCGCCACAGGAGAAGAAAAAGTAACGCAGTCCGACGGAAGAATCGATGCAACTCACGTCTTTAAAGCACTAAGCTATGACTTTTTCTCTTTAGAATAATTACTCGTCAATTCTGATTCGAAACTCATTCCGTCGTAATGCTTTCGTCTTCATTTTACCGCAAAATTAACAAATTTTAACGATAAATCGGTCATGGTAGAAAAAAAGAATGCACGTTCGCATTTTTGCCAATGATAACATTTCTCAACCACTAAATAACGACAATATTATGTAAACAATTCATGCACTAAATTATGGCAACCTTGCCATCGGAACATTTAACCTTAAAAGTGTCAGATAAAAATAATGTCAGTTTGGTTCACTTGAAAAATATTGATGAGCTTAAGAAAGAAATTTATTAGTTTTTGGGATATTTTAATTTCAATTAATAATATTATTTATCCACGCATTGATACAGCTACTGAAAAATACAATCATTTACATAATATATTATGTAAATGATGCTTTTTAACCTTTTCCACAATAACTGAAAGCACAATCAGAACTTCTGCCGGTTGTCAAAAGTTTGTACCTAATTTTTCGTCATATATAAACACAGCGTATACACACTTTTTCTTCAGATACCGATTACAGTTTTCAGGGGCTAAATAACTACGGTGCATTATGACAAAATAAATGGAAATATCATAAATGATTTTGGAAAATTTCTGACGATGAAGGTTAAAAAAAAAAATAACTAACCTCATAGTGTTTGTCAATTTGAGGGATAAATTATGGAATGAAAAAAATTAATCGTTTTGGCGAAGTAGCATGTTAAATTTATAAGCATAATCGGAAAATAAACGGTCAAAATTTATAAATATCATATGTATGCAAACTGTGATGTAGACAGACGAGAGGTGCACATGCAGCTCTCGAGATTTCCTCTCTGATAAAGGGTAGAAAATCGGTGGTGAGTACGTGGGCTTTGGTAGGCTCACGAGAACGCTTTCATGGCTGTTCCAACTTATTCGTCTTGGTGTACCTGCAGTCGGCCATATTACCCTCCTCTATGGTTAACCGTGTCGAACCACGTTTCTTGAAAGCATTAATCACAGCGAGGCTCGCCGTCCGCCATATGCACTACGTATACATGCATTTGTTTTCGTCCGCATCTTTTTATCCCCTTTTTTCTTTGTTCTCCATTTCTTTCCCGTTTCCACGAGTTTCAAAAGTTATGTATTTTTAGTTACACGAAACGTCGAAACTACGTACACGGTCACGCACTCCACGAAAATACGAAGGGACATTTCTTTCTCCTCTCCTCGATTCACCAGCGAACTCGTTAGTGATGGAATTTCCATCGCCCACCTCCGACAACCCGAGGACTCGAATACAAAAATCTATTCTTAAACGTGTTTCAAATGTTTTTTTTGTGACAAAAAGAACAATCCACGGAAATTCATTGACTCGACAGCGAAGAAAACGATGCGAGAATTACAAACAGGATCAGATTGTTTAGACTTCCATGATTGTTGACTCAAAAGTTCCCCGAAATTACAAAATATTGAAATGGCATTTTTAACCCTAAAACTCAAATCCCATTTTTTTACCATTTAACATATGACCAGCGTCGTTCTCGACCGCGTGGTATTTTTGACCGTATGATTGTTTTTACAGAAATAAAGAGACTTGCCACCGCATCAATCTGTTCGTCTCTTAATAAAAAATAGAACGATATACGAGAAATTTAATTTAATAAAAGTTAAGTTGACGAAAAATTCATTTAAAAATTGAAGAATTCAGAACGTCGATAAAAACCTCATTTTTTCGACATTTACTAAGGGTCGAGATTGACCCTGGCCATGAGTTCTATTCAATTGGGATTCGGATACGTCGATAGAAAATAGATTATTGAAATAATCATAATTCTGATATTAAACACATTCAATTAAAGTCCTGCAGACAAAAAATGGCAGTCCTTTTTAACAAGTTTCGTCCCGCTATCTTTTCAAAACTCTGAAATGTTGTAGTCCTTTCGGGATACATATCGGTTAAAAAGAGGGTGACAAAATGGTATATTGCCAAAGCTTCCTTCGTTCCTCTCCCGGTTTATACATAGAACACGGTCTCCTCCGTCTAGACATGATTTTTTTCCCTAACGTGGACAGGCAAATGGGCTAGCTCAATATTTATATAGTACACATTCGATAGAAATATTTTTTCCATTTTCATCATTGAAAATAGCAAATCTTCGGAATTTCCGATGATCGCAATTTATTCGTCCCAACAGATCGCACCACACCGACATCGACATCGATACACACACTCCACCAGCACACCACACATCGACAGATCGACAGAGAGGAGACATCGTAGTAGATAAATCCTAATATGACAAAAATTTAGTCTCTCTTTATAAAATACAATCAATTTGTTGAAGTAGCCACTTGCGTTGACCGCACTTTGGTATTCTCAATTTAATTGGAAAGTATATACTCTGGTTGCAAAAAAAATGGCTCTGATCCAAAAACTGAAATTCATTGAATTCCACGAAGAATGATTTATAATCAATTTCTCCAAGTTGAAAATTGCAATAAAGTCGCTCTCTCATACATAAATATAAAGCGTGATTTGAATTCCGACAATAATTTCGTTCGTCGCTAATTAAAATGAAATGAAATGGTACAAATCAAATTTTTCCGATGCGAACCTCAGCCGTGAGGGACTGTATCTTTTGGTTGGATCATTCAATCGATATAAAGCTAGTAAGCGAATGTAGGTGTGTATTGTCTGAAGGAACGAAACGGCAGAGCGTGTTGTGGAACTTTGCTTTCAAGATGAATAATTCAAAGCCGCGAAGCTGTGCTCTTTTGCCGAGCTCACACAGTACGAGAGCGAGAGAACACATACAAGAAGAACGCTCTATGTTCTTCGTTCTTTTCTGTGTATCTCGTTTCGCAGTTTCTCGCGCGAGTTCAAGCAGCGAAACGAATAAGCTTCTCTGTACGGGGAGAATCGCACGACGACAAAGACGAGAGAGAGAATATAAGCATTCCTGCACGCATTTACTCACCCGATTGTAAATCACTCGCGAAGGGGAAAATCCTCTCTAGTGTTGCTTATACAACATTCACACACATACACATATGTAAACGTGCACAAAACACTTGAATCTTACACGCCGATGAGGCCCGGGGATGAGATACGAGCTTTATTATATTGGCTTTGTCGCTGTTTCTCCCGAGTTCGAGAAGCGCGACAAACGATACGAGAGAGAAAGAAAATAAAGGGTGAGAAGCTATCTGGCCATTCTTAAGATTGTCGACGTCGTCTGGATTTTCTCAAGCTATAATGTTCTACAGCCATTTTTATTACTAAGGTACAGCTCTCGCTGAGTGCGGCCATCTTCATTTCTCTATTTACACTAATTAATACATCGACCGCTGGCAAACAGTGTAAGTCGCCATTGTATTCAGATGCATCTAATAATTGTGATCCAGCAAAAACAAAGCTGATCCTAGCCTTTAATTTTCTGTTTCCAATTAATTTCTATAATAACGTAATTAATTATACCTTTGTGTATATTTCTCCACATATCATTTTGTGCTGCACTCAGCATCGATTAGAATCTCCTTCACGTTATTTAAATATCTGGCAGATCGACTAAATGAATTGATCAAATTAATTACGAAAAAGCGAATCTCGCTCAGTAATAATTGAATCTCAGCTATAGTTTTGTGATCTAGTCGGTTCCTCGTGAAAGATGAATTGACGAAAAACTTTTTCAAAGATACGAAAACTACTATATACACATGATCATATCATCCTGCGAATTCTGCGTTGTATCCATGCAGAATATGCGAAAATTTGCGGGGTGAAAGGAAGAGCGAGGGTGGGGAGGGGGGATCGCGAAAGAGATCAGCGTGCACGATACGTATGAGCGCGGCGTACATATGACGTTGAAGAGGGTCAGTAGCAGCCGTAATTTCTCGTTGGTCACATACACGAGTTGCTCAGAGGAGAGAAAGAAAGACAGGGAGAGAAAGAGAGAGGGAATTGAAGCAAGAGCTTGAGACCGAAGTAGTGTTCTCGCGTGGTCGAAGGTAAGCCCGGATCATATTCTTAACGAGAGTGCTTTACGAGCTGGAAGGTCTTTTATCTACGGCGGCGTTGCATTGCGTTGGCGTTATCCGAGCCAAAACGCAAAGGTGAGTTGGTCTATATATATACATACGCACATCTATATAGGTAGGGAATGATAGAGGTGGGCAGCAAAGGGGAAAGAGGTAAAAGATCGCGTCGCGTCTGCTTGAGGATCGAGGAGAGCGAGGAAACGTAAGAAGGGAGAAAAGATCTTGATGTATTTCGCACTTAGCCACGCCACACGCCATGCCATTCTTATTCCGGTATATACACAACATATATACGTATGTGCATTGATATATGTATACAAATACACGGCAATATATATGTTCATACCCCGTATACCAACATATATCTGCTACGTGTGAGATGCTTTTTGCTCCAGGCCCACGGACTTTAGCTCGTGCTTTCTCTGCTTGGAGGAATATCCTCGTACAACTCTCGTAGCCTCGCTCTTTATGTCTCTTGTACCACATCCATGTATGGTCCCATTCAACATGGACACCTAACGTGGCTTGGGTGATTTCTAACTACATCGAGAAAAAAAATGCGTTCAAATGTGTATACATTTCGTTACTATTACTATCTATAGCAAATCAATTCTCATGTTACAATCTTATCATTATTTTGGCACCTTCGACGAAAAGCTATTGTGGCTTTGATGAAATGTTATTTTATTTTTGATAATATATGAATTTTTTTTCATAACACACACTTATTAAAAAGCTCCGTACTTAGATTATCTTCATTTTCATCGATCTTACTTGGTCATTCTGGAGACCCAATAAATATATTGCGTCCCTCTTTATTTCTCTCTGATCAATGTTCAACCATGTTTTCTCGTATAATAGTTTTTCCTTGTTCGCCAGCTATTAATCATGAAATAGTGCACAAAGATAGGGTATCGAATAACTTCGGAGAAACACGTTCACTAAGTGTGAAGCAAGGGTGCGAGATAAATTTGTAGATCGCCTCTGGCTCTCTCGTAATTGGTATTGCAGAGGGTTCGTAATGTATAAATGAGAGGGAGACGACACAACGTAATACTTATATATACTCCATTGCACTGTCGTCCGCCATTGGTATTTTTCGATAGGAGGGACGAATGCTTTATTGTACGCCGTAGAGTATTTTATTCGGGAACAAATGCATGTAATGAACACGTTAACGCACTCTAAGCGGCGATCGATCTTCATTACTAATGGCATTGGCGACTTTCCTGGATATCACGTAATAGATTAAAGTCCTGACTGGACTTGATATGAAATATTCAATATATTTCCATTAGAAAATGTATTTCAATGCGCTCAAGAAAATTTGGCTCCATTGCTACTAATCGTTTTGCTTTTGTTTTATCTTAAATCAAATATTGGTTTCTCGTAGGAAACAGTGGTCGTTAGAAAATGTCATTGCACAAAAAAAATTACAATCATCCGTTCACCACACTGATGCTTACGAAACTGTGGACCGCTTTAATTTAATTATTTTGATTCTTTTTTTCATTTAGTCAAATTCACCATAACGAATAAAAAATCGTCTTTTCAATCTTCTTTTTCAAGTGTGAATTAACAAAACGTTACCAATACAGTGGCTCAGGACACCCTGTTGTCGAGATGAAATTTCTTTGTCTCTCTGTTTCTCTCCGATTCTCCGTCTCTTTCGCGTTTTCCTTATTCTTTCACGAATCTCGAGGGGTTGTAAGTCGTAAATCTCGCAGCAAGGTTTAAGAACGATGCTATATAGAGAAGTCCCCTCCTCACGTTTCCCCTCTGAGATCGTTCAACCCGTGTCTTTTCTCGCGCACGTGCAAACGACGGATAAGATCCCTTGAGCTCTTTAGAAGTTGGAGTACGCGCATGATAATTTGCATTTTCCCTTGGTGAGAGAACTCTCCTCAGCGAATAGAAAGACGAGCCTATACTCTTGTATTTGCCTTGTCCGATTCTACGTAGGATTGTCGATCTCTTGTTCTTACAGACTTTTACTCTAGTGTACATTTTGTCGATGAATCTACGCAAATGTTCTCTCGATTCTTCTTCTCGTATTTTCTCGGGGTCCTGAATGGACATTCGGACAAGTATATATGTATGTAAGCGTATATATATGCTTAAACCGATAGTACAGCACTCTTGGATGTTTCATGCGTGTCTTAAAGCTTTAAGCTGAAGTGAATGGGGATACGAAAGAGCACATGCAAGCATCAGGACGAAAAGGACGAAGTGGTCATTTATCCAGTGTGCTATCGAGCCTCTGTACTCCTTCCTCCCTTATTTTTTCCCTCCCCCCGCCCCCTCACAATCTCTCGTCCTTTTTCTCCATTTTTCCCTTGCTTGAAAGAACATAGCTCGTGAAGTACGGGGCTCACATACACCCGAAGCGTAGAGCACACTGTAGAGCTTTTTTTGGGCTGAAAAAGACCAAAGTACACACAAGATGCGGAGAGAACTCGCACGAAGTGGGTTTGAGCAGGCACTATATACTCGCTTCGTTCTCGTATTCTTGTACCTTCGTTATCCACTCTCCATTTATCCTTCAAGGTGCGTGGATCCGTGTATGTATATTTATACATGTTTGTGCTTTCTTTGCTGTAGCCCCGCCTGTCTCCTCTTAGTTCCCTCGAGAATATCCCTCTTTTGTCCCCTGTGCTCTCCTCCCCTTTCAAACTCTTCTTGTAACTGGAGATCCGCGAACGCCATTATCCTCGCTGAGGAATATCTTCAAAATATCGTATGATATTCATGGACATAAATCTTTTTTTATGTAACGGCACATTCTTCTGGGATCGCATTCTCTTTGCACTTTTTCTATAATTTCTAAAGATTTCTCACTGTATTTATTCAAGATTTTTCTTCTAAAATGGACCACATCTGGCATGAATTCTCTCACCTGATAAAATATAACAATTTTTCGAAGAACATTCGGAACGTTCTCGAAAATAAAATCTATATCTTATTTTAAAGTCCCATGCAATGATGGCGTCTCGTATCCAGGTCTCAACCAAGTGTTTATCAACATGCATAAGGATCAGGCCTGTAGCTCACCATTGATGGCTATAACACAATCAAAGAGTGCCATCAAAATCAAAGGGAGTGCGTTCATTGGGCAAATCGACGCACTGCATGTGCCTCGAATATATAAAATCAATCAACAGGAAGCTCCGATATTCTTTCATTCATATCAAGCGATATTTTGAATTTATTATTTATTTATTTATTTTATCCTTTATTCGTCAAAAATTAAAGTATCAAAATAAATTAATAGCTACTTTCTTCGTCTTGAAATGAGTTTTTACACAATTTCACTACAATTAATATTCAATAAAACTGACCGAGTGGTAGTAAAAATAAGTAAGAACTACATGGAGAGAATCAAAACCGAAAAATTATCGTTGCTACAATAGAAATGAGCGACTATCTTGAATTTTTCTGATTTCTACTGAACAGAATGTAAATTTTCATGAAAATAAAATAAAATCTGTCGTCTATTATGGAAATCGTATTTCTTTTTCATGAAAACTTACATTTTGCTTAGTAATAATGACAAAATTTCAAGGATGTCCTCTGTTTCTATTATTGTAACAGTAATTCTTCAGTTTTAATTTTCTCTGTGTAAAATGTGGCGCATACACGTTTTTTTTATGTAAATTCAAAATCACGAAGAATTAAGTAATGTTTTTAGAATTTCCGATTCAAAATGAATTGAAATAGGTTGTTACTGAGAATAATATGAAAAAATCTTTTTCTTGTTGAGAGTTAGTACTTTAGAGAGTGCTTAATCTTTTTGTATTTGAATGCTCTTGAAAACGATTATAGGATTGTAAACTGACCAGCTTTTCTCGATTTCTGGCGAATATTTGAAGTTGACGAATTATTTTTATAAAATTTCTCCTATACCTGTGTTTGTGATTTTTCAAAAATTCTATGGCATGTTTTCTGGTATTTAGTAGTTCTATCAAAATCTTTTTTCAAATATTCATTACAATCTTTCAAAGTAATTTCGACAATCAGTTATAACGCTTCGAAATATTGGGATTGGTGCGTTCCTGAAAATCGCGTAAGGATGAAAACCATTTTCTTAACGTTTGAAAAGTCCTCAGTTAAAAAAATTGATATATCGAAGTCAGCCAAACACCATGTTTTTAAAATTACCATTGAGGTTTGTAATATAAGCTTGTAGGAAATTTCGCACTCAGTTTATGGTTAAAAGCTCAAGCGAAGTACGTCAATTTCCGAAAAGAAATTCTTTATGCAACTTTATAGCGTAGCTGAAGATCTGCAACGGTGAAGTTGAAGAATCTGTGACAACTGGAGAGTTTATACCTCCTAATACCAGGATAACAGTGGAAGGACCAAGAGGGGTTGGTTTACGAGGCAATAAAACGACGTTGAGAGACACCGGAGAAAAGCTAGAGGAGCCACAGAAACTCAAGAAGCGTGAGGAGCACACACGCCTTATGCGGTCTCGCTCACGCCTGATGTTCTCCCATATATATAAGCATTATATCCTCTTGTACATCCATCTGTGTGTGTTTGTGTCAGTGTGTTATATTGGTGCAAACTCGCCGACTGCCACTTCGTATAATGGATTCACACGGCTATAAAATTAGAGGCTCGGACAAATTTACGGCCCGTATATACGCCCGTTATGCGTCTCCGTGGTTGTAAGGAGTAAGCGAGCGAGATACACGAAGAGTTTGAGACGTGTGCGAGTTAACGCCATGTAGCCACAAAGGAGATTTGATGGGCAGGGCGCGTGCCATCGGGAGTAAGTGATTTCTCGAGAAGGAATCTTCAGGTTTCAATAGTACATTGATTGTGGCTTCTTTTCACAATAAAATTGTACTCGATTCACCGTGAAGGGGCTCCAACGTTTTCTGTTATTTCTATACCTTGCTCCTTTTATTCGTATAGTTGTTACTGGAGGTAAAAATTACTTCTTGCAAAAAAAATTGAATTCGCTATGGCTTATTTTATTTGATTATGCGTAAAAGCAAAAACATTTTCGATTAAAGAAATTCATTTGGGATTAGAGCATATTAATTGTAATAATAAGTGCCAAAGTAGTAATATTTTTGTAATAATCAATGCACTGACTTATATCCATCTAAACATATGTACATCTGGATAATATTTGTGCACGATTGATCAATAGTTTCGATAATTTGATCCCAAAAATCCTTCTTAACAGAAATATCATTGGCATAATTCACTTGCCTTCTTAATCTAGCCGAAGAATTATTTCTATACGATATCTTTTTCTCCATTAGCGAAATGGGTAATATAAATAAATAACATAGACTTTCCAAACGAAATGAGAGAGCGTCATCTCTTTCGCCATTACGCCACGGTAATGATAATAATAAGATGTCATCCAAAGGGATTAGAATAGACTCGTTTTGGTGGCCTTATTAAGACTTAAATTGGAAGCTCGCTCGGGCGCGAGATAGTCGAGTCTGTCTCTCTTACTCTCTTGAGAGAACAGAGATATATAGACGTCTAAGGGAAGAGAGAAAGAACGATGCAGGACACAGAGGGATGATGGTGGTGCATCGGGGGAAGCGCAAGGCATTATGGCCGCCACCAACGCCCGAGGAGAGAACGACGACAACGACGACGACGACGACGACGACGAAGAGTCTCCAGTTTGGGGGGTTGAGACTCCGCCAAGCCCGCAGCTTCGTTCGCATCTATGCCCAGATAGTGGTGGGACGGGGTCGAGGACATTCATCTTCCCCCACCTCATTCTTACCGTGTATTCTCTCTTTTGCCGTGAACGTCCCCCATAACATCCTCACCCCTCCCCCTTGCTTCCCCCTCACGTTCCTCTCTCTTCATCTCGCCAACTTCTCCATGCGCCTATAGGTATACATCTCCGAGTAAAGGGGAAGACCCTTCGTCTTCTTGTACCCCATTTTTTTCTCTTTCTCTCTCTCTCTCTCGTTCCCTCTCTTTCTCTCTCCCTCTCTCTTGTACGATATATCTTCCTTCTTGCGTTTGCACCAGCGCTACAGAGTTGACTTTACACTTCTCCTCCTGGGGCCTTGAAAGATATCGTCGACTGCACAATATATATACATGCATTTTCAGTCTCATTTGTTTTCCCGTCTCGTCCAGGATTCCCAAATACATTTCCAGCGTCCTATTTCTCTCGCTGTCATCTTGAAAGGTTGCAAACAATCGACTGACAATATAATTGAGAATTGTTGATTCTAAATCCTAAGAACATTTGTTTTTGAAGATTCCACTCCGTATGATATTTGACTATATTCAAATTGAATTATTCCGGCAACTTTGTCTATGCTCAATTCTTTTTGAATCATTTTTGACCCACTTTTATTCAGATTAGATAGCTATATCTCGCTACTTCGAGAAGCCGCCATTATTCCTCCACTTCTCTGCCCATTTTCTCCGCTCGTTATTATTCAGAGCGCGCGACCTCCTCGTTTTTGACGAGAGACACGCTGAACTTAATCCCACGTTTGATTTATCTGAGTCATGTGTGCGCGTTGTCCTCTCGGTGCTCCTGTAGATCTGGATTATCTGACATCATCTGCATATTTATGGGCATAGTCTTGTATCTCTCTCTTTTTACCTTTTTTTTACACTATCCTCTTTTTTATACCATTGGACTTCTATATATATAGCGTATTATTAATATTTTTGCGCACCTCGTTTTCGAAACATACAAGTCCCTGAAATCATTTGCATAGACCTTTCGCAAGTGTATTTTTATCCGTAACAATCATATGGAACGATTGCTCAAAAAAGCTAACGAGTATTTTTTTTTATGCACAATTTTCAGGATCCTCGTTATTTTTGCTGCAAATAAATTTATTTCTGTTTTTTCTACATGTATTTGTAATAAATCCAAATAATCAATAATTCCGCAAAAAGTCACGAAGGTTGGAAACAAAGTTTGGATTGTATTTTTCCGAGGAAGCTCTGCAAATAATTCTAAAAAAAATATCCGAAGCCTGATTGGGTACGTAATGAATTGGAGTATTCATTTTCTTTCAGTGTAAAAGTTTTGCTCTTTTTCTTATGGTCTCTTGAGGGATAATATAGATTATGTATCAATAGTACAGTTGCAACGAGTCCAGGTTCAATTGAGTCCAGTTGCACGTCCTCGGTAAGCACGATTGTGGATAAGAGAGGCAGGGAAGCGGGAGGGTAAAGAGGTTAGTAGATTTTACGAACGTCCAAACCGCCCCCGCAGAACCCAATCACGTTTGCGGATGAGTAACGCGTGCATTCGAAACCAATCTGCGTCGGGGCGAACTAAATTGGAATCAGCCGGCGGTGTTGTGTATAGATATGTCCACAATATATATATAAATAGATATATGTGTATAAACATACGTGTGGTTACATTTATTGTATATGAGCGTTATATGCAGTACATCGGTGTTGAACTTGGCTATACATACGCTCGATATATTTTTGACGCTTCGACGAAACACCGCGAAAGAGAGAGAGAGAGAAAGAGTCTCCTCGTGTATATATAGTTAAACGTCATAATGATTTGTACATATTTCCTCGAGCCATACAAATCTCATATAGCATTGGCTGAAATAAAAAATAACGAAAGAAAAAACATAATGCTCCGTTGTCAATAAATTTGTACGTTACTTGATCACAATGTTGTACAATCCGGAGCTTGATGGAATTCGTAGTTATTCAGGCTAACGAACAATTTTAAATTTCAATTGCATATGTCACAGTTCTACGCAAACTTGAGTAATTTGATGAAATAAAAAATAAAAATGAATTATAGCTTTTTGACAAATTGGACAATGTGAAATATCCAAATTCGTTAAAAGTTGACAGACAGAGCAGGAGTAAAAAAAATGTCCATAAATCTTCATGCGTTGAATTCTGTTCTAGAGCGCAGCCATTTATTTGCTTACTCGATAAAAAATATCATTATTCAGTTTGAATCACCTTCTCTAAGTATAAATTTATACTTCACCTGTAGTTTGATGAACTTTCAATCATTATGGTGTTTATTTTTTTGTTTGGCGTTGTTTTTTGTTTTATCAAGCATAAAATCGATTCGCGCCGTTGTATATCGTTGAGTTTTTCGCGGTGTCGGCGCTTAAATGCAATAATTCGACGTTTCAAAGCGGCGCCACGAGAAACGCTCGCGTGAACGTATCAGCGAAGATGAAGGGGCAGCATGCGGAGCGTTTAAGAGTAAAGAAAAAGAGAAGGAAGAAGAAAGTTTGCAAGGGGCGCATCCGGTACGCGTTTGTTCCGCGAAAAAGATAAATCGCTCGGCATCTCGATCATGACTCTCGGCAAGATCATTCGGTGTTGGTCGAGTATAAAACGCTCTCACCTGCCGCATGATCACGGTCGTTGATTATTTCTCGCGATTGGCCGACAGCGAAGTTACGCTCGTAAGACGAACGAGTCGATCGTCTCGAGATCCACGAGCAAATTGCCTACTCATCGCGTAATAGCCAAGACGTGACACGCGAACCGCGAGCGAATTACTGTATTGCGCACTTTAGTGGCGCAAATTTTTGTTGCACACAAATAAACTATTCTCTCAATGAATACATTCAACAAATGACGAATTTAGCCAAGAATTCAGGCAATTGTTTTATCTTTTTGACAACTTTTTTTTCGTAACGATTCAATGGCGCCTTGGACAAATTAAGGGGGATTATGTACAAAGAAGAGGTAAAAGAAAGTTTTTCCAAAAAATAATGAAATTATCGGATGAAGGTTTATCGTGATCATTTTGCAAAATGTTCGGAATTTTTTTAATCTAAAAAAAGTAGTAAGTGGCTGTGCTATGGTTTCGTGAAAAGACCTCGTTTAAAAATTGGTACCCGAAATGTTTCGGATACCACTCGAGCAATTTGAGAATTTATAAATTTTAACCCGGAGCTTTCTTTTTTTTTGTTAAAAAGTTAAAAATTTTCACAAACGTCGATATAATAAAAATATTCTACAATACGTGAATGATTGGTGTGTATTTCGATATCCCGCTCCATTTTCTTTCGTCAGTTGATTTTCGGGGAAGATACCGTTTTGACATTTTTTTCAAGCGACAAGACCGTAGCGGAGCTGTGTACGACTTTTAAAAATAAAGAAGGAATTGGAACGATTTTTCAAAATGTATATTTTCAACTACGAAAAACCGTCATCTAATTGCTCCAATAATTTCCGAATTTTTGTTCTTTCAATCACTCACATTCAACCCTTCTAGGTGTACAGAGTGATTCAGGAAGACGTTCGCACTTGGAAGTCTCGAATCGGGACAATGTTTTGAAAAAACCTACTGGGATGCTTTTTTTTACAGTTTTTTAAAGTCCTTTCTGACTCACTCTTCATCGTGCCCTTTAAATAACTTAATTAATAAGTTTTGGTACATTTTTTGCCTTTTGACCTTTAACACTATCGCAAATGAAACTAAAAATAATATCGCTTCACCAAATAGCATTTCTGGGGAAAGCTGAACAGAATACTGGCTCAATAATAAATTTCAACACCTATATCTCTTTCACAAAAATGCCCTGACTCGAGAAATCGATAAAAGTAGTTTTTCGCTGGCGTTCGTATTTTTTGGCTCTCTCACGCCCAGTAATACGGAATCGTTGCGTTTTTCTAACTATACATCTATAAATTCACGTTTACCACATTTTCTTCGAAAACATACACAAACCCAACCAAACACACAAGCACACAGAGTATTTGAACGAGAGAGAACGTTATCGCGCATATCATCAATCAGCGTTGGCCCGTTATTTTCCAGTTGGTTTTCCACCTGCAATGGCGCGCAGTTTAGTCAACATTCGGAAGCCATACCATTTTATCACGGCCATTCAAACCCCATTGGCCGTGCAGCGGAGATACCGCACATATCTGTATATACCAGCCTATATATACACACATATTCACGTATATGTGCGTGTATATATATGATGATCTAGTTGGTGTCCCAACGTACAAAGTGAACGTGGAAAACACCGTAAGCGTTTATATTTTCATCGTGATATCTTTCGAGCTGAGCTCCCTTCATCGTAGATACACACTTCAAATTTGAATCTTTTTGAATCCCCTTTTAATCACTTCAACAGAAGATGCGCATCAAATATCGATAAAGGTCAAGTTCCAACAGCGTCAATTTACCAAATATTAGAATTAAAAAAAAAACCATACTAATTTCTGAATCCCGCGCTGCCTCTCTTCTTTGTTTCTCCTTCGAAAGCCAGTATCAATGGCTATACTGACAGGAAGTGGCGTCACCATTATTCGCTGGCTTTAATGACATAAAGGTAACGAGCAGCTATCCGTTTTTTAATCTCCTGTCACGATATTAGCCACTGGACATAGATACCCGCTCGTTATCTCGCGATCTTGCCACAGATAATAACCTATTTTTCTCTCTGTCTCTCGTACATGAGCGTCGTAAACTTAACGATCGCTTATAGAAACGTTAATTCACAATCCATCGACCGCGAGATTTGATCATTTGGCTCTCGATTAAATTCTTGTTAATGAAAAACCCGCGAGCGAGATTTAATTAAAAATAACACATGTTTGAGTTTTGTGAATGCGAATGCAATAAAATTACTACTCGATTAAAGGTAATGACGTTTGTACGAGACGTGGTGACATACATTTACAGATATATAACTATTAAACCGAACAAAAAACATTGTTCCATTATCACCTGCGGTCAACGAGGCCATAAATTTGCTGCAGCTCATTCTCATAAAATTACGACCGGTATGTAAATGGTAATCTCATTTGAAGGCCATATATTTTCTCTATCCACACGGAACTATACTAAAGTGTTTTTTGTCTGGAATGATTTTTGCAGGCCAGTAATTGCGAAAATCCTCACGACAAATATTCAATTGACATCGAACAGGCTTATTCTATCCTCGAGTCTCAACTTTGCGCATCATTAATATATTCACGAAAGCCAACAGTTTAAAAAAAACTGTTTAACAATGTCAGATCGAGAAAATAAAAAGTTCGAAGATTTTTTGCAATTCGCGGAGAGAATTTATTATGTATTAAGCAAACCAAGAGTCATCGTATTACAACGGGATTGTAAAATTTATAGCAAATTATGAAAACATTACAAAATATATACGAGTTACAACTAAAAATTGATGTATTTGACGTAAATTAATTTTATTCCATTAAAACGAAACTTGCTTGAATAATTAAACGAGAAAAGGAACATGTGAATAAAACCAGATTGATTCTATATTATTATTCGAGACAAGAAAATAAATTATGCTTGGAACAAATCATTTTCCTGTATGAAATTGTTCAACCTGTACTCCAGCATTACAGCTAACATAAAAGGTGTTCTCGAAAAAAAAAAACGAAACACTTGTATTATAAAGTGGGTATTATATTGTAATAATAAAATGATAGCCGCTCGTTTGATTAGTAACTGAGGTATACTCGGTTGAAGGATACGGTACGAAGAAGCTGGTGGTTACGTAAGAGATTTTTCGTGCTCGATCTCTTGCCTGCGGTCTGTGCCGGTTGGATGATGAGATGAGAGCGTGATGGCTGCGCCATATAAAAGCAAGCGCTACTATAGAATCTCTCGAATCGACCATTATAGCGTGGTGGTAATGGGGCCTCTGTATAAAGTTTGTGTGAAAGAGAGAGAGGCCGAAAGAAAGATAGGGAGTGTTTTCTCGAGGCTCGTTCAAGGTCGACTTGCCGGTTTGCCTAAAGTAAGCGAGTGGACCCAAAAACTGCTTTGCTGGGATGCTGGGTGTGGGGAAAACATCGAGGCAGAAGAATGGGCCTTGTGGTCTGTTCCTTGGTAGGCTT
>JABSMR010061230.1:0-13985 GCA_018902295.1 Dusona sp. PSUC_FEM 10030013 | reverse complement strand
TGAAAGTGTTCCCTTGATTTCGTCATTGCTACATAAGGGCAAAAGTAAATATTTTAATCAATTGTGATGAATTGTGTCGATAGAAATTTTTGAACTAGAAAAAAGTCTACTCAATAAAAGCAAAGTGTGATGCAAGAAATGAAAAATGTTAGCAATAATCTGTGCGTTTATATTGAAAAAGGAATGTTTTAAAAATTGTTTTTATTTTTAGGTCAAAGTGATCGGGAGAGTTTATTTTCCCACAGTAAGGAGGGTCATGTAAAGGGATTTGCGGTGAAAACGAAGCAGGCTGCTGCACCTATACTGACCCCTATCCGGGTCACGCGAGTTCCTCAAACTGACCCGGAACAGGTTTTTCGTCTCGCGCCCTCGTTACTTTTTTTTTTCCTGTTGTTGGCTTCGTATCCTAATACACTTCTTCACGTTGTTTCACTCCTTCTCGTTTTCTTATCCCGCGTTCCCTTTTGCCCTTTTTAGCGATGGGCTCCCGACTGTCCGAGTTCGCGAAATGACCTTTGATGATCGACCGGATCTTCTTCCTTTGCAAGACCTCTTTAGTGGCACCCTAGTCACGTCACTCGACACACATAAACCTCTACTCTCTCTTCCGCGCTTTCTCTCTCTTTCTCTCATTCTGCAGTTCGGACGACAAGCCGAACTGGTTTTCTTTCCCACATTGCATCGGTTGGCCACTACGAGGACCACCGGTCACTCGCACTAGGGTGGTCAGTTTGTAAAAAGGGGGTGGGGGACTCGTACACGTATTTTTTTCATCCCACTTATCCTTCCTCTCTAGTTAAGAAAAAGAGGGGCCGCTAAAAGCAAATCCAGTAACGAAAAGTTCCAGAACGTCGGCCAAATGATTCCACTCAGTTTGTGGTTTCGTCTCGACGTTATTGGGTCGTACGACATTATTAAAGTGCACGAACAAACAATTTTCTGAGGCTCAATTTTTTTGACAGTGTTCGCAATGCTCGTTAATGTGAAACGTGTGAACTTTTCGAAATGTACTAATCTCAAAATATTATTGCAACGATCAAAGCGTCATTCAAGTTTTGCATAAACGTCTTCTTCCGTTCTGATATATCAGTGCAGTGTTCAATAGTTGCAACGAAACATTTTTCCATACCATTTTTCGAATAGTACGAACACTCTAAAATTAGTCAATGTCTCAAATAAATTGATGAGTTTTTTTTTTTTCAATTTTTTGGAATTATTTTCTAACTTACAAGGAAGACAGCCTAAAAAAATTTTTACCTGCAGGTTTCAAAATAAAAAATTCGAAATAATTATTGAAATCAACGTATTGAAAGATTTGTTGTTGATAATAATTATTTTATCTGTCTGTAAATCGTGTGAGTTTTGAGCATGAATTTAAATTTACTAATTCTGAATAATATCCAAAGATTGTCTATTTGAAAAAAAAATCGTGGAAAAAGAAAGATTTAAAAAAATATTAGGTGACAATACTCGTTTGCAAATTATAATACGATTCTCAAATGTGGGTGGTGTTGGGTTTCGCAAGTTCCGTCTCACCTACACTCGTCTTCGTCGTCGTCTCGTTTTCCCCCTTCGAGAGCCGTTGACTCGAGGGCGGAGTCCCGGGTGAGCGAGCGGCCATACTGCCACCCCCGTCTTACCGAAGACTCACCCCACGGGTTGAACGCTAAATAAGGGAGGAAAAACGACGAAGCCCTGTCATGCGCGACTCCTCGCAGCTCTCACACTCTTACCAACAAAAGACATTCTCTCAAAACACGATCGCGAAATCGTCTTACTATCTTCATCATTCCTTTGTCGATCAGCAAACAGTAAATATTTTGTTGCATCCCTTCAATTTCAGAGGATTATTAATATATCATTAATCATTCTCTCTGAAATCTCTCATGATTAATATGTCACTTTCTCAATCGAAAAAAAAGAAAGTGCAAAGTATTCAATAATCTTTTTACGTTTTTTTATTTTTCGATAAATACGTATAAAAAGACGGAGCTTTCGTTATTATGAGTGATAGGAAATTAGATGCATGGATTACATTCATATGTCGATTATGATTATAGGACCCAACCATTACCCAATTCAAAATTTATTTACATTCACAAAATTCAGTAGATTTTATGAAACGAAAATGATTTGAATTTGTTGTATTAAAATTATCCTATAAGATCCATCAATTAATTAAAGTTACCACTAATTAAGTACCCAAATCGTATTTTCGCATTTTGAAAAAAAAAAACGTTTCTAATTTAAAAAATGAGCAACGGAAATCATATTTTTTTCGCATACAAATTAATTTAATGATCATCGTGTAAGGAGATGGTGCCAAAAACATCAATAAAACAATTCAATGAAAGCAGTGAAGAAAAGATTAAAAGAACGAGGTGAAAGAGCTTTTTCGAAACAGATCGTTCTTAAGAGCAATACAGAGGATTAAGTCTCTCATTCGACAAGTAGAATTTCGTTCATTTTCATATTGCATTCACCATTTCTCTTTCTGTATTCCACATCAGCGACGATATTTCTCTGTGAGAGTTTCTGGTAGAGTGAATGCTCCTTAATTTCCTTTGAGTCGTTTGCTTCTCAGCTACAACAGCAGGAGATACGAGCGAGCTTTCTGTTCCTTCTCGTAGCTTGCTGAGGAAATATATAGGATGGCTTACTTACGATGGTCCCGGTAGTCCCACGACTCCAGGGTCCTTAGAAGACCCGAGTCACTACTGCCATCCCCGAATCATCAGAGTACACCCCCATCTCGCCCCGACTATTTCTTCCCTTGCTCTCAAGCGCCACCGACAGCCTTATTCTGTAATTTCGTTTACAAATGAAAGGGCCGCGAGCTACGACTTTGTACACGATTCGCAAACGCTTCGTAACACCACCCGTGGCTGCATCCCAGTTATCCTCAGCTCGCTTCTCCTCGCCCCTTGGAGAAACACTAAGGTAAAACTCGTACCATATACCGGTGGGTGTATATGTAACCTACGAGTATATATAACAGCCATCGTGACATGGCTCAAGTGCCAGAAACTCCGCAGAGAGAGACTACAAAGAGAAAAGGTTCTCACATTTGCAATTATCAAGTACGTTGTCTATTTTTCTTCTACGGTACGAGAAACTTTAGAAGACCTGAGAAATATCAGAAGTTCCATCACCAGGAGTTTCCGGTTGATAATGATAACTTTATTGCTTAGTTTTCGGCATCATTTCTACGAGTTGGTAGGCAATAATAAATACTTTTTTTTAGAAAATTCAAGATGGATCCGTTATAGACCTAGACACAGTTAAACGATTCACTGGCTGGTGTATCGTTGCCCAATCATTTGACCGCATAATTCATACAATTGAATAAAATTGGAATTTTATTTATAGTGTCTATTTCACGATAGTGGCAGCAGAATAGACACGCATCCGAGATAGTCCACACGAAATTCGCGTCAACGGTATTTTAATTCACCGGGAATTCGGTTGGCCGACCGCCAAACGTCCACAGAGATTTCTTAATACCCGGACCACAAATGCCGGATTCACTCCCTTCCATCGCCATGTATTCTGTATACGTGTATATACGCGTCCAGTTTCTCTTTCAGATCGCGGTGTTTCTCTTTCCGTCGACTGGATTGCGGCAGCGAGGGTGAGCGAGAGTAGCCCAAAGGGTAGTTAGGATTCGAATGCCGCTGTCCGTTTTTTACGAGCCCTCTGGACCGGAGCCATCTCCGGTACAAACCAGACATGAAATGTCCTTCAGTATTTTCAACCCCCTTTTGCCAATGGAAGTGAGTCGTGAAAAAAAAAAACAGTAAAAAATCACACGAGGAAAAAAATGTCCTCGATTAACCGAGGTGT
Source organism: Dusona sp. PSUC_FEM 10030013 (assembly GCA_018902295.1). NCBI lineage: Eukaryota > Metazoa > Arthropoda > Insecta > Hymenoptera > Ichneumonidae > Dusona > Dusona sp. PSUC_FEM 10030013. The sequence continues at coordinate 10,142 of JABSMR010061230.1, read as the reverse complement.
GGCGAGTCGACGTGATCGTTGAGCATGGATTATTAATTTAATATGGTTCGATGATCGATGGTATTTTCGAGTCAGTAAACTCACGTTCCGGTGGGTGAAAAAGGTGGATGAAATAATTGAATTCAGAGAAAGCTTGTCGTAGGCTTGAATTTGGCAGCAGTTGAACCTCAATCGACTTTTGATTCGTTATTTATATGAAGAAAAGGAAATGTGAATAAAAATGGTTCACTTCATTGTAGACATTGATCGGTTAATTTATTTTTGTACAGAATCAAATTTTATAAAAGTTTGTTTTCCACTTATGAGGCAAGCGCAAAGAGCTTCACGTTGGAAGCAAAATTTCTTCTATCGTAAAGTGTGTATTTATATCACGGACAATTATGAGCGAGGTACGATTTTCCCCCTTATCAGAACGTATTATCTCAAAGCAATATACCACGACTACGATCGTACGGAGTCCGCATGTGGTACCAACAGGGAGCAGAATGAAAGGTAGAAGAAGAGAGTGAACGCGAAATTTAAGCTCAACTCCAGTATACTTAGGACGCATCCAAGAACCCCACTGATTCTCTCGCCTTTGGCATCGCGGAGACCACCCCCTTCATTCGTCCCGTCATATCCTTTAGTACCATCTACGCCATCTATATCCCGGGTCCTTCTCGGAAGTCCCTTATATTCAGGACTGCTCAAAACAGCCGTACGACACAACGACAACGATTCAGGGTAACGCGCCTTCTTCCCATACCAAAAACCAAAACTCTCCCCTTTCGTGCCGGGTACACGACGTCGTTGCAAGCTTTTGTCTTCGCATTGATTTCCGAGGCCAACTTCGCTTCGTTGCCGCAAAGCAGCGTCGTCGTCGTCGTTAAATTATAATCGCGAAACAGGGACTTCTGCCCAACTCACACCACTTCATAAACCTACCCCATCTTTACCATACCTCCTTATAACCCTGAGCAGTTCGTATGAACTTTCGCACAAAGCGCGAACTATTTGCTTCGAGTGTGCAACATGCACTTGGCTATTGCTGTAAGAGATGGGTAAAACATGGACAAAGGCTTCTGAGGTATTTTTGATAATGAGGTGAAATCTTCAACCGTACACTGGCTATGAGGGATTCGTATAAAAACATTCTCTTCGTTAAGTAAAGAATAAATTTTTTTTCAGTATCTCGAAAACCTGAAGATCGAAGATCATTATAATGATACATTTTTTCTCTCAGTTTATCGAAGTATACCCAGCAAACACAACTTGGATCATTTTCGTAACTTTGATGTAAAAGTTACGAGTTTATGTAATTTTTACATAAAAGTTGCGAAAATAATCCCAATGTGTTTGTTGGGTAGGCTTGAAAACATGAAACGTTGTAATTGGCCGTTTACATTTTGAAATATCAGTGTAAAAAAGCTAAGCATCACAAAGACCGACATTTGGTAGCATTTAATGGTTAATATATTGCAGTGAGTATGGAAGAGTGAAAAACGAATTTCACTGATGAACCGAAAAACAATGCGGGTAGAAATGAAAATCAAAAGCTGGTTTTAGGTATTCCTTCTTCTTCTTTTTCATCTTTTTCTTGTAAAACATGTTTGAATAGTAGTAGTTTGAAATGAATTTCTTGGGTAATTAGGGTTGATATTATTATAAACTTTCGAAAACTAAGATCCTATCTCCATGATATCCAAATACATATGGATAGGATTAAAAATAAAGAAACACAGAGCAATGTCGAGGTTGAAATTCTTAGAGCTCCAGTATAATCGAAGAGAAAAGGTACAAAGAGCCCTTTACAAATGTAGATGCTTGGTTTCTTCCTCGCATAATGAAAGAGGGTTGCGGAGGAAAGAGAGGCATTTAACGGCGTCGAGTTAGGCGTGAAGCTTTCCTCCGTCGTCGTTGACGTTTCCGTTCGCCTCTCCACTTTCCTCCACGTCCTTGGTGGATGCTTCTTCGCCCTTCGCCAAGGCGCCTTAAATAAATGAAACTTCTAGTGTGCTGGCGCTTTAGTCCCCTCTCACCCCTTGCCCAATCCACCTCTTGACAAGCAAGAACAGGCGGCACCAGCATATAAATTCTCTCGCTTCGTAATTTCGAACTCAAACAGCAGCAGAAGCGGGGCAGCACTCGAGAAACCATCCCCCGCCCCCCTACCCAAACCTACAAGCATGATGTTTTCAACTCCATCCACCTCCTTTTGGTTCTCTTATACTTGGTCTCTTTTAGTTCTCTCTGTCTCTTTCGAAACCTCTTTCACTCCCTCTATTTCGCTACAGTCTTTGGTAGATGGCAGAGGAAAAGGGAATGAGGGTGGCCCAGCATGGTACATAACGGGGCTTAAAGAGCGCTGGGGAGCCCTTCGCGAATCCTTCTATATCCTGGATATCGTACAACTGCTGAGATTTTGAATTTGAAACTTGCCTTCCAAAGTGACTACAATTATTATCATCCTAATTATTATTATAGTGGAATATCGTTCTTACCATGGAATTATGTAACCCGCAAGAAAGGAGTTGGTGAATGGAAGATCCGCGGTTCCAAAGGTAATCATCGCTGTCTTAAGTAGGGCCAATTTTTTTTCTGCTGAGATTGAGCTAAGTGCGAGAATAAAACGACGTTCCCACTTGAGAATAGGAATTTTCTTCGAGTTACATCGATTTGCATGTATTCAATGCAGTACTCGGGATTACATTTTATAAGATGCCAATGCCAAATGAGATTAGTCAAGCATCAGATAAAAAAAATAGACGAAACTTTCAAGAACTTTTAATAATGGATGTGGAGGAGTAGCAAAGCGTAGGCAAAAAATAAACATAGCTTTGATCAACATTCTGTCCTGGATATGTAGGAAGTGGCCATCATATTGGTAGTATCTTAGATATCATCTATATTCCGACTTCGTCCTGCAGCACCGAACCATTCCAATTGCCCATTCTTCTTATACACCTACTACAAATATTCGTTAACCGTATCCCTAGCTCAATGAGAAACTCGCTCGTGCGCTCGCCCATTCCTTTTTCATCCCCTCGAGCACACGTTGTTTTTCCCGGGGTAGAGCATAACAACCACCCACCCTGCTGTGCGTCGTAGCAGTAGCAATGGAACTTTACCAGCTCGCTCGGCTACAATAAGACGGCTCAATGAAAACGTCCTTTACCGGCGGCGGCGGGCGCTGAATGCTTATACGTCTCGTTCCGTTTCGCTATTTGCGAGATATCACCGCCGGCCCGAGGGGGTGATGGGGGATGGGGTAGTGGAAAGGAATGGAAAAGGAAAGGAGGTGGCGGGTGAACGCCCGAGGGGAAAAGGGGGGTAGCGCGCAACGGCTGAGCCAATGAAAGCTCGAGCGGCAAGAGGTGAGCTTTTACGGCGTTCTTACCGCCCGAACTGCGGGGGTGGGGGGTTGCTCGACATAGTGGTGTGATGCGGGGGAGGTGAAGGCGCTGCTGCCGCTCCGTAGAGGCGGACCAAGGAAAAGTGGTGGAAGGAGAGGACCGAGGTAGGAGGGAGAGGCAAGAACGAAGAGAACGACTGCTGTCTTTCTCCCCTATGCTTCATTTTCCATCTCTTTCACTCGCCTCACTTTGTACAACGTCGTTCTTATTGTTTCAACCCTACGAGTCGGAGACAGAGATGGACAATGGTTAAGGGAGTGCGACGGGTGAGCTACATCCGGCGCCCACTAGCTCTTTCCATCTTTCGCTCTTTCATCCTTCCATCTTTATCGTTCCTTGTCTTTCGTTCGCTGTGCTTCAAGAGTCTTTCTTACTCTATCTCATGCTTTTTCTCCCTCTTTCTCCTCTCCTTCTCTCTTACCTTTTCCGTCTCTTTCTATCTCTCCCTGTCTCGTCCTCTCTTCTCTTTCTCTTTCTTTCTCTCTTTCTCTCCCTTGCTCTTCACAACTCTCAACTTGCTCCGTATAGCTTCACCCCGAATTCCCTCCTCACCAACCCAACCCGCACTGTTAGGTTTTCCCTCTTCGTTTCGCTGTATTCCCTCTTTCGCTCAGTTCGCCACATTCCCTACATAGCCCCAAACCCTCGCGTCTCTTTCCACTCTCGGCTGGTGCTGCCTCGGCTGCTCTCTCCGGCTGTGCTTAGAATTTTAATGGACCGGCTTAGAAATTGTTGGCGGAATTAGATTTTAGAACGAGATTAGGCGTTGCCGGAGGCAGGGGTCTTCTCATCCCAAGTCTTCTCGACCACCCACCAAATGCCAGCCCTCCCCTTAGCCCCCCGCACAATCTCTTATCCTCTATCCTACAAGTATACGAGTCATGAAGAATGAAAGGCGACGCTTCACCCTGTCCTTTTATTCTTCTTCTTCTATCCTTATTTTGCGGCTGAAATTACTGCGGAGTCCGCGAATTTATGCCATTGTTGGAAAGTGCACGTGGCACAGAGTATCTTTTGGAATCGAGTGTGAATACAGGGTAAGCTTTGCTCACCAAGAGTTGAGCCATCGTTGGTTCATCTTTGCTTTGGGATTAATCGATTCGTCATATCGGAGGCTTAACCCCGTACAGAATCGTCTTCAACCCCAGACTGCCTCGGAATGTTCGAAGAAATTTGGATTTGCAGAGCAAAGAGGAACCATACGGAGAATATGATTATATGGGGAAGTTCCATTCAATATAGAGCAGATCAATGATCAACATTTGGATATTGAATGTGTTCTTCCTTCTATCGAAAGTAGTAGACGGTTTGGTCAAGAGCTGATCAGATCTTTCTTATCTGCCTGATGATTTCATTCATACTTATTTTTTCTTATAGTTATACAGGTTGTTTTCGTTGCCTACGAAGTGGAACGTGTTTAAGGTAATCGGTTTCTCCAGCAACACACACGCCGACCACTGTATTCACCTTCGTTCGACCCTACCGTCTGGCTCATTGTCTCGTGTATCTTCACTCCAGCCTTCCGACTGAAGACCTTTAACGCCTAGAAAGCTTTACCCTCCATTCTCTCTCTCTGTATGGTTTACAATATAGCCTAAATGCAGCAGGTTCCAGGTTACCGTTCAGTGAGAGTACAATTACCTTGCTGTGTGAAACACAATACTCAGGATGGGCCGAGGCGGCACGAATGCAAGCTACTCCCCGTCCCTAAAGGGTTACTACACGGAGTCAGTGATGGTGGCGGTGAGGATGTCTGATATTGGTCCCCATCACAGCCCGAAATGGTTGTTCGGCGCCCGGTCCTCCTCGGAGAAATGAAATTTCATCGTCGTGCATCGCGGCGACTCGTGCAGCATCATTGAAGGAAGGCGCAAAGTGTGTATTCTGTACACCCTATCTACCACCATGAGTACGCCGTCTTCTGGGACGCGCTCTTGCCGAAGGGAATTGAGTTTAGGCACAGAGAGAAAGCAAGCGTATATCGGGCAAGATGGAACGAGAAAACGCTGACGCGAATGGGGTAGTTCGCTGAGAGAGGGTGGAAAATTGTGGGGGTCGGAGGAGATGCAGCACAGGTAAGGTAGACCGTGAGAGAGGCCGCTAGAAAGCACCCAAGACTGGATGGGCTCGTGTAATATTGTTATTGCCAATAATGGCAGCCACCCCTTTCAAACACATAGATGTTCATGTGCTTCGAGACCCCCTTTCGTTTTCCGAGCATTAAGCAATATAGTGTTCTTGATATTACCTCTGTGGACACGGGAATATAACAAAGTTAACTTATTCCGGGCGTAAAAAAATACTCTACCAGGTGAACTTTGACAAATATGAAAGTTGATTTAAGGTTGACATAAAAATTCCTTTTTTCATACATTCGAAGGAGTTCTGCAGGAAAATTGAATGCTGCAGTCGAAGAGTCGTAATGAGCTTCGACGTAGTAGTTAATAATTAGTCCATCCAAAGACAATGAAGTCTAGAATGCGGGCTCCAAGTTTATCGTGAATTTTCGATGCTGCCCTGTAAGTGGTAGAAGTCTTGGGGTACACGGCACAAGGTGAAAGCTCTGGGCCCAATCCGCGTGCTCACGTAAATCGAATGAAGTCTCGAATTAAATACGAAACCCTCCTCTGGTATTCCTTGCACACAACGTAGGGTGGAGTGGCCTCGACAGTAAGAACGAGACGACGACGACGACAACGACGTCTGTACCGTGGGAGATGCAGGGAGGTCGGAAAGGGTTAAGGTAACACGGGACAAGAGAAACGCTAGGCGTAAGCAAGCTTCCTTGTATTTAATTACCAACTCTAAGTCTCAAGCAGAGTAAGATCGAGAGAGGGAGAGCAGAGAAAGGTCGTTGCCAACCTTTAGTTGCTTCTAGTCTCTTCTTCTTGTTCTTCTTCTATCCCTAACCCACTCTACATCCAACTTTCTTGGTTAAAGCCCAGCCAACGAAACCAGTTATTCTCAATTTGCACTAACTCGTTTTATCAATTGTTGCAAGAACGATTCTTAGTTCGAGGTTGGACTGGAGTTCTGTTGTACATTGAATATTGACAGTGTTTAGAAGAAAAATCTTCTCTCAAAATGTTGAGAGGTTGAAGTCTGTAACATATTGTAAACAGTATTTCCACCCCATTATAAACAGAAACTATCAAGTAAATAACATTTTTGCATCGACTTGCGTCATAAATTGTACAAGTTGAACCCTTTCTTAGTGACATCTTTGACGAGAATGATGAAAGAAGAAAAGTATTATTTTGTTCATTTTAAAAACAAGTGAACCACTTCTTCTATAATCCGGATACCAGACTCGTTCGAGGATTTGTGGAACTTTGAATTCCCCAATGATTCTGACAGCCATACCGAGACCTTTCTTCTGCGTTAGCGGACTCAGGCAATGTCGAATACAAATATATAGTGATATTTTTGTGCGGACACCTTTGGCTCTCCCTTTAGCCAGTACACTATCCAGCGCTTGAGAAATTTCCCCTTCATCCCTTTTCGCGTCGAGATTTGGGGAAAAGGCGAACAGCTCTTTCCCTCTCTTTCTCACTCCCACTCTCTCTTATTTTCCCTGGCCTCTCTTTCTTGTCTATATATTCGGCTCGACTCGTCCGTAGGGGTTTGCTGAGAAAAGCTGAAGGTGGGAGGGGGTGAGGAGAGGCAGGAGGAAGCTCCGCGCAAATATCGCCTTTCATATTCCTTCGAAGGAGCAGAAAATCGTTACGCGGTGCCTTTTGCGCGCGCGCTACGTGAAATACCTACGAGCTTACTTCTATCCTCTTCTCTTTCATGCGACGACCCTTCTCGTTTCTCTTGGCTTGAGGGGGAGGGGTGAGGGTTGAGAAAAGGGACGAGGGGATGAATCGTGCCCGCGGCTTCCAGTTTTCGCTCACACGGCTGGAAAGGAAGGTGAGGGAAGGGATAAGGGTGTAAGTAAGTAAAGTCTCTGTCGCTCCGTAGTTTCGTATGAGAACGAGGCGATAGGGGTTGCTCGTGTGTCGTTGAGACCCAGGGAATCTTTCTCTCTTTCTCTTTCACCTTCACCCAACTATCTTTCGTCCTTTTCTCTGAGTTTCGCCGTTAGCCTCAAATCCCCATTTTCCCTGGGCTTCTAGTAGTCGCGAGTCACCCTCACTGCTTCTCTTTCTCTTCCTTTATCCTCTTCCTTCTGTAAGCCACCGACGCGTTACACTCCCAGAAAAGCGCGAGAATTCAGGGTAATACGAGTCTCTCAGTAGTATGGGGGTCAGATTTATTACGATACTACTAAACTCTCCGAAGATTTCACAGCCTTCTTAATTTTTCATCTTTTAAATATAAACTGCTCTATATAACAAATTGAAAGATTAAAAAAAAAAAGAGAATCTGGAATATACAAAAAAAAATGTAATGTTCTCGAGGCGTGGTTGGAAACAAAATATCCGAAAGGATTCAATTTTTTTTTCGGTGTCATTTTTTCATTTACATTTGGTCGACTGAGTTTTTAAAACCTTAAGTTTTCAACACAGGTCTGAATTTCATTTTTTCATCGATTAAAACCTTTTTTTAAATAGCTTTCTCAATCATTTCCGACAATCTTGTAATAAAAATGCTACATTCAGTTTTTTCCACGAACTCGAGAGTGTGCTTTTTCAGTCGTCCAGTGGATAGTAAGTATACCCTAATTCTGCAGACGAGATCCTCAGGTTCATGTTCACGATAGGGATGACTGGAGACGTTGGGGGTGGAGGGGACTTGTGCTATACATGCGTAGGGATATACAAGATACACAGACACGTATACACTTACACACTAGATAAACATATACACGTGCATATTTAGAAGAGCTTAGCAACCCTAAAAGCAGCTCTTTCTCTTTCGTGAAACCTCCCCTTTGTGGGCGATCAGCGCGCGAGCAAAGATGGCGGAAAAGCAAACAACTCGGACGGCAAGAACTGTGAGGAGGATGGTTTTCTTCGTAAGCTCAAATTTGCCACGACATGTTTACTCGAGGATATTCTAACGTCATGCACAAGAAAAGCTCCGGTGTCTTATAAGTCATCGAAAAATATTGCTGCAAGGTTACAATAAAAAAAACCTTGTTTTTTTTTTATTTTCAAACGCCATTTCCTGACGGAAAATTGTAATCGATACGTGTCAGAGGCGTTGGGTCGAAGCCGTTGGACGATTATTACTGATAAGCCAGTACACCCTTGGATCCCTCAGATAGGGGTGGCTCAAGAGAAACATTTGAATGCTGCGAAGAGATTGAAAGTTGAGGAGGAAAAGCTAAGTTGTACGATAGTTGAAAAGGGTGGCTCACGAAAAGGGGGGCGAGGGCACATGTATGTATAATACACCGTGGAAGGAAATTTCTAGAAACTTCAGGCTTAGCAATTAACGTCAGAAATTAACGACGCCCGGCTGCTGCTTGAAACCCTCTCTTGCCTCTCTGTCCTTCCGTACTCCAGAGGCTGTGAGGCCTCCTCTTCCGCGCGGCCCAGGAGAAATTAGTCCCGGAAATTCTCGTAAAATTCCGGGTACGACGACTCGCACTGTCTCGCAGAAGCTACAAACTAACCTCTCCCGAATCTCCAACTAACTCAAACCAACTATAGCTTCCTCTTTCCCCCCTCAACACACCCAAAATCGACCACCTCAACGCCTCATTGGCCCCCTGGCGAACGCTCACTCTTGCCGGAAATTTTCATTAAACTCAACATTAACGAGGCGATCAATCACCGCGATGGCAACCAAACAGCGTCACCTACTTCGATAAATGCAATGCACTTTTCATCCAAAATATTTGAGAAAAACATAAAGATGTTGCAAACATAAAATAATGACTCTCTCAGGAGAAAATCATTTTTACAAACAAAAATACGAATTTTCCCACTAATATTTCCCTCTGATCTACAAGACATATAAAATCATTTCATGGGATAATTTTTCAACGAATATCTACCTATCATTTGTCGTCGAATGTTTACATCGCTCGTGAAACATTTATTTTTTAAATTAGTATCAATGTTTTGAACAAAGGTAGAATATAAAAATTTCTATAGAACGTCGCAAACATTTCTAGGCTGTTCGTAATTTGGTGTAATTGTGATATTTTTTTATTGTTCGAACTGTACCTCGTTTGCAGGTTGCTCAAGGCTATTATTTTCCGTAAACCATTGAATATTTGTTTTTTTCATCTGGTTCTTTCCGTAGCTTGTAAGATAATATTAAATTTAAATACGAATTATTCACTTCTTAAGAGCACGCATCAGTCGCGAAAATTCGTTGTAAGTGCGAGAGAGATGGAAGATGGCGGACAGGCTAGTGCGAGAGAGACGGATTCCCGTGAGCATGCTCTTAAGGGCATGGATCAGTCAGTATCTCCCCACCGTGAATGCAAGAGAGATGGCTGCAAATTTCGAAAGTTATATTTTTCTTCACCGTTCGTCCGATCGGAATAAAAAAATTCTTAGCCCATTTTTGCCATTTTCCTGCGTGGGCTAAGACTTCTTTTTATTCCGATCGATCAAATGGTGTTGAATATTTGCACTTTTGACAATCTGAAGCGAGCGGGACGACTGATGCATACCCTTAAAGTAGGAGTCTCGTCATAGTCAAGTTCAAAAGTTAACTCTTCGATACATTTTTGAAAACATGGATATAACTTGCACAATAATCTTATAGTGTTGGTGTTATATCTTACAGAAATGTAAAAACATATAAACTTTCGAAAAAAATGTTCAATATGAAGTTTAAAATTTAAGA
>JABSMR010061119.1:0-13988 GCA_018902295.1 Dusona sp. PSUC_FEM 10030013 | reverse complement strand
AAAAATCATTGACTGCTGCTGCTCATGAAATAGTACCCGTAGGAGAGGATATTAAACAGAAGTACTCTCAAAGCGACTATGTTAATTGCGATTAAACATTATTAAAGCAAAACTCATTACAAATTACAAAACAATAGAGATATTCAAATTCCGCGATATGTTCTTGTGGCAGGATCCTATAGAGTCACCAATCACTCTTCATTGTTCTCGTTTAGCATTCGTGATTCGTCTCCAAGAGTTGTTATTAAACAATTAATTAATAGACATTTGAAACAGTTTACAAATTTTATTTGTAAGTGTTCACTCCCATTCAAAATTCATTAGAAGAATGAAATAGGGGTTAGGAAATAACAGAAAAGTCCATACTTTTGTGGCGCTTTGTATCGTATACACTCAGCATTTACGATTTTTCAATAAGTGCGATCGTAAAACTACCTGTATCAACAGCAATATTTAGATAAACAAGCATCATCACCAGACGATTTTCTATTCATTGAAACTCAACCGACTTTATCAGCTGATCAAATATTCGATCAATATGATTTTTTTATGTTTTTCCAAATAAACTATCGATACCAAAGGTCGCATTTTATTTTCAGCTAAATTTTACCAGATGGTTGTATCATTGAGTTCCAGACTTTTGATCATCAGATAAAATTTATCGGAAGCTGGAAAAGCCGAGCCTAGATATCAAGAGACTCGGCAGAGTCTCGGTTTAAATGATGTCGCGCAAAATAAATATATATCGGATATCTTGAGGCTATAGAATTTTGATTATTGATTTAGTAAAAACTACTAATGACCGAGCGTTTCAATTGCGCTACCAGTGGCCACCAGGCGACCACCTAGCGATATAAATAATAAAAAAATTGAAAATTAAAATTTGTACGGATAGGTTTATATGGTAGCAAATGGCAGCCCGTTAAGCTGTTCGGTAAAGGTCTCTGACATTCTCGTAAGAAGAACTGTCAAACAATTCTACAAACTAAAATTCTATTCCATGACTTTTCAAGGTGTTGTTTAGTAGGATCAAAGAACAGTAGTATAAAAGGAAAGTAGAGAAAAATATAAACTGGTAGCTGGAACCCGTGCCTGGATTGGTTGCAGAAATGTGATTGTGCGTGTGTAAGACGTTGATATTCCGCTGCGTGGTGCTTCATATGTAAACCGTTTCTCGGAATATCTCGGAGGCGGGTCGTGCTTGCTTAGTACTTTAGTACCGTGTCTCGCGTCGTCGAGGCGACTTCGCAGCGACGATACAACAAAACAAAGTTCCGTTACAATGGCAAACTTGAAGCTTCCAAAATATTTTCCAATCATTATTCTCCTGTCACTTATCACTTTCGCGCTATTTACACCTTCGATATGTGTAAACATACCGTTGGACAGTGTTCCCGAACTTCTCAAACAAAGTGCGCTCGATTCTTTGAATGATAATTCTCCGACCGGCAACACTTACAAAAACGGAGATTTCATCAGAGCTGAAAAATTGGTAACGTACCAACGACAATATTCCTTTGCGTCTCAAATCCATGTTCTTTTTTTCGCAATGCGATGCAACTCGTTGAAATGTTTGTCGCATTCCTTCGTGTTTACAATTCTCATTGGTTGTCGTTTTTTTTTTTCGTGGTGCGCCAATGACGTTTGTTACATAGCTGCGCACACTGCAACCTACTTCCGTTAATTTCAAATGCAATTGTGGTTTGTCTGGCATTCGTTAAATCTCGATTCCCAACAACAAATGCCGAAGAATTTCAAACTTTTTCGAAACCACAACATTAAAAAGCGTTCGCATTCGCAGCAACACAATATCAATTTTTTTGCCATCAATTCCCATCAATTTTCAAACGAAAACTTTATGATAATTAATCGTTAAAATAAGAAAACTAAACATTGATTTTTCGTTATTTGATAAAGTACATAAAAAAAAGTACTGAAAGATTTTTTTTATGATCGCGATGCAAAAAACGTTCGAAAATTCGTCAATGTTTTATATTTCGCTATCTACAGATTAAATGAACAACCAAAACGTTGTCAATTTGAACAATTTTGACGAACAGATGCTCTGATTGTGAAATATAAATTACACTAGAAACAAAAAAAAATACCAACCGTTATTGCAAAAAAAACTTTGTACAATGGAAAAAAAGAATCGTTGGCCTTCGAACGCGTAATTGGTTTGGTTCGTGGTTTGGAGGTCAACTTTAATCATACCGGAAAATTTCGTTGCAACAAAGCTTTGTGAAATGAAATGATTCCTTCGTTCGTCTTACGCCTGCTGATTTTACCTCTTTATCCAAGAGTGACCACATCTACAAATATATACATTTGTGTTAGCACTTTCAATTTCTGCGTCATATATATGCTACGTGTGTTCATAGCAGTCCTTTTATAGCACGCGGTCATCGTGTAGAATAATTTTTTATCACGACGCAATTCAAGTATTTAATGTGCGTCGATTAAATACACACCCAAACTGATCAAGATAAATTTACAGCTATACTGTAGATAAAGGAGAAACGGATGAAAAATAGTAAATCTATCTGTGCCACAGCCGCTCGCATGTCGAAATTGTTGCTATTACGAACGCGCAACAGACGAATTTTGTAGTAAATTGAGAGTTTATAGTAAAGCATCGTGACACCGATAAGCCCCGATTAAATTTGATCCAGGGGTTATCGTAACGTGTTTATATTGAAATTTTTCTGGGTCCCAAAGATTCTTGTGCTTTCTTTCGATCGCCGATTCCCTCATATTTATAGTTTATTATTTCACGAAATAATTTCGCTACTATCGCTCTAAGCCGATGCGATGGGAGAAAAGTGCACGAATTTTCGTGGCCTGGACTGTTGAAATTTTGAAAATATATATAAAAAAAAAAATTTGTATTTTAAAGTCCTCATTCCAATGTAATCTTGATTAGAATAATAAATGATCGATTAAAATTATAAATATAGACTGTCTAACAAAATTGGCATTTTTCGGGAATTTCTTTTCAAGGTCTATTGAAAAAAATTTATCAAATGATTGATTACACGATATCAGTTGTTCCTTTAATCGGAAAAAAAAAATCATTTCAGATTATTTCTACATGAAATGCAATACGATTTTCGAGTTTGTTTACATCAACAACAAAAAAAACATTGTCGCGTCCGGCAAAACAGATATCATCCACGAGAATTGATGGATTTGAAGAAATCAAAAAGATTTTTGTAATTGAGTCTTGTCGTTCTAGTCTATCGAGCTGACTTTCATAATTTAAAAAATAGCAATTTGTCGCATTTTTAAATTAGGGTATGCATTTTTTACAAACCATCTGACACTTCAATTATTTATGAAAAGTGTTCTAAATAAAATATAAAAAAAAATGGCTTGAGCCATAGAATAGAGAAAAAAAATTCGAAAATTTGAAAAAAAAAGAACGATGAAAAAACATTGAAAACGTTTCGTGTGGGCGTGCCGACGGTAGCGCAAAAAAAACTTTGGTTTTCGAGAAAAACGCTTTGTTTGCAGACTTTTTTTTTGCGATCTTGGAAGCTTGACGGACAATAAGCGATTAAAAAAATCTAATTTTCGAAAATTTTGTACGTATGCAACCGCTTAATATATCGTAATATATAATTAATAATAATTCTCTGAAATCCTTTCAATAATTCAATTTTATTATATTTTTTTCATGTACCAAATACAAAGAGATAAACACTAAATAATATTGATGTTTAAATGAATGAATGTATTTTTGTTGAAGCTGGAACCACCGAACAAAATATACAGACTGATGTTAAATTTGGAACCAAACTGTATCTACGAAGCATCGTGTCTTCATGAAGTTTGTGCAATTGAGTTACGCGAACACGAGCTCGGTGTCATAGACGTTAAACCAGATTCCATACAGTGTATGTATTTGTATCCGCAATCCGATCAAGCGGAGACGCAACAACAGACGACTCAGGACGGAGGTCAAAACAGTACGAATACTCTAGAGCAGGATACGACGGAGACGTTTGAAAAACATATTAAAGATTCGAGTTTGCAGTTGGATCACGAGGTACAAACGGTGGCTGATGGTAATGAGCGACCTTTTATAGCGGTTCGAGCAACGGATAGAAATTATTGCGCGGGTTGTCCTTACGAATTGAATCCGACGCTGCCGGGCCTGGCGGCTTATGGTGAACAAGTTGTACAATCAATGGATGACACCGGACGCAGTGATTTTAAGAATAAGGTGATAAGCATCGCTAGAGTTACTCGTGCTGTACCGCCCGGTTCAAACGTCGTGCTTTACGAACTTTTGCTCGAAATCGGCGAAACCAATTGCCTCAGAATCGGTGTATCACCTCGTGGCGATTGTTCGCTTTTGCCGAACGTACCGATCAAATTGTGTCTCGTAACGTTCGAGCAACGTCCCTGGCAACGAGACAGCCAAAAAATCATACGTAACAATTGCACCGATTTACCCGACAGTTACAACGCCTTGACCGATCATTTGGCCGAACCAATGGTTACGGGCGATGCTTTATACATAAGCGAAACAAGTTCCGGCCACGAGCCACAATTGGCATCTTCCTATCCGAGTTCCATCGATGATTTTCTTGGTAATACCGAAAAAACTCTTGTCAGCAATAATCAACAAAATACCAGACGACCGGTTATCGAAGAAACCGCCACGAAAACGGTCGTTGAAACTAACAATGCTAAAGTAGATGATGTTCAACGTTTTCAGGACAAGTACAAAGAGTTTGATGAATTCCTCGAGAATATTGATTTTTACAAACCTATTAAACAGTCCGATCCCGAGTTACCCACCGATCATCGAACACCCGTTCAAGAGGATATAATACGTCCGCAAATTGTCGTCAGAACCAACTCCGATGGACAACCAGAATCGACGAGCAATGCCGATCAACACAATGTTCAACGTACCAGAAGATCGTTGTCGAATACTTTGGAAAACGAGAAGGAATTAGTGTGGCAATTGGCGCAAAAAGTGGTCGATGAGCTCGATGAGATTGACATTGACAATAAGAAACGAATACTCTTGGATATAATCGATTCGAAAAAACAGCTGGGCGACGATACGATTTATTACATTACGATGAAAGTCGCAAAGAGCAATTGTTTCGAAGGTACGAACGATTGTTTGGACGATGCTCGTGATAACGAAAAAATCTGCAAAGCTCAGATTCAAACGAACTATTCCGAATCACCCGACACCGCCAAAGTCTTTCAATCACAATGTTTCGACGATTGGAGAAAGCTCGATGGCAGATTTAAACGAAGCCTGGTAGGAGGATGGAGCGAGAAAAGCAGCGAAGATCCAGAAATCAAAGATTTGGGGAAGAAAGTATTGAACGAGTTTGCCAAAACTTACAAGGGTGTGAATGAGCCACTTTTAGTGAGTATTGCCGATCCACAGGCACAAGTCGTATCGGGAATGAATTACAAGATGACTGTTAAATTCGGCGAGAGCAATTGTCCCAAAGGTGAGAAAGGGAATCATTGTCAATTGATTAGTGATAGTCCGTTGGAAGAATACTTTGTCACTGTTTGGTCACAACCGTGGAAGGATGGTGGCAATCCTCGTATCACTATTCGTTCAACGAAAGAAAAAAAAGTCGACAGAGTCCGGAGATCGAATGAAAGAGTCGGAGGAGTAACCTCGATCGATCCGAGAGACCCAAAAATTCAGGAATACGCGAAAGAAGGTTTGAGCAAATATTCAGAAACTTTTGGCCGGTCTTATGAACCATATTTGGTCGATGTTGTCGAATCTACGCAGCAAATTGTCTCGGGCACATTGAACAAAATAAGAATTCGAGTGGGCGAGAGTACATGTCCCAAAGGCGTGAAAGAAAATTGTCAATTAAAGTCAAACAGTCCGGTCGAGGATTACGAGGTGACTGTTTGGTCACAACCGTGGCGTGACAATGGTCATCCGGATATTAAAATCAACGTATACTCGGAAAAGAAAAAAATCTTGAAGAGATCTCTTAAAGGTCAATATTTCCATGCGGATATGCTCAAGCTGGCTAAGACTCTTGAGTATGAGAGAGCCTTTGAGAGATTCATTGTTGATCACGAGAAAACTTATAATTCCGAGGTAGAAAGAGACTATCGATTGAAAGTTTTCCAGGCTAATATGAAAAGGATCGAGAAATTGAACGAAAACGAACAAGGGACAGGGATTTATGGAGCTACCATGTTCGCTGATTTGACACCCGATGAATTTCGATCGAGACATTTGGGTTTCAGGCCAGAGTTAGTAACGGACAACGATATACCATTGGCAAAAGCTGAAATACCAAATATCGAATTACCCCAAGATTTCGATTGGCGTCATAGAAACGTCGTTACCGAAGTTAAGGATCAAGGATCTTGTGGCTCGTGTTGGGCTTTCTCTGTAACCGGAAATGTGGAGGCTCTGAATGCCATTAAACATGGTCAATTGTTATCGCTCTCGGAACAAGAACTCGTCGATTGTGACAAACTCGATTCCGGATGTAACGGTGGATTGCCGGATACCGCTTATCGCGCTCTTGAACAAATCGGTGGCCTCGAACTCGAGAATGATTATCCATATGACGGTAAAGACGAAAAATGCCATTTAAATAAGAACAAGTTTCGAGTCCAAATTACGTCCGGATTGAATATAACTTCGAACGAGACCCAAATGGCACAATGGCTCGTTCAGAATGGCCCCATTAGCATCGGTATTAATGCCAATGCTATGCAATTTTACATGGGCGGCATCTCTCATCCTTTCAAATTTCTTTGCAACGGAGACGATCTCGATCATGGCGTTCTCATTGTTGGTTTCGGAATACACAGTAAGTTACCAAGTTCATTGAGCTATTCTTTGTTAGTGGACAAAAACATTTTTTCATTTCAATATTCAATATATCCTGCTTTACGGCAGTTGTATTGGAAAAATATTGTTCGACTTTGCGCTTGCTTTTCAATCTAAAATAATGATAAACTTTTATAACTTTCTAAATGTTCTCACAAGGTCTTTCATGTTTGAAATGAAATCTAGGAAAATTGCTCGAATTTACGGAATATACTCTCAAATAAGTTAGAAATGCCGAATAAATGCTGTTTTTTTCTTTTTTAGAAGGTTCTCAAACAATTTTTTATATTTTTCAGTATGATATTGTGAATGTTCTTGAATTTTCCACTGCGTTGTCTCTCTGCCTAGAAATTTCAAGAAAGTTAACTTTTCCGAACATTAATCTGATATTATATTAAGGTAGTTAGTTCTGCTGGTACACGTATGAGCTAAAAGTTTTTACCGCAGTATACATACAACCCAATTCCTATATGATGCTGTCAGATAGAAATTTTTGTCACAGGATTTGTACACTCCATGGATAAGCCCTGTCAAACTTCCGCACTATTTATAATCTGCGTATGCATTTGATGGAAAGAGCAAATGAATAAATCAATCACATCAATTTAAGTCGTTATCAAAATAAATTGATTTCAGCTTCTCCTTGAAGTACTAAAATCCAGGCAAAAATATGATTCAAATTCCCGGGGTTTACCGCTGTACTCTGCTGACAATTTGTTCCATGTCTAGTAAAATGAATATTTTTTGAGAGTCGATATTTTCGAAACTAAGAATCGAATCATGCCAATTAAAAAAAAAAAAACTAATCTCACAATAGAACTGCGTACGCAAGTGCTTGCATTTAAAAATTCTAAGACCCGTTTAGCGTTCATGATGAAAAATATGAGCAAAGTCCTATCGATTGTTGATGCGTTAGGTATAGGGATTGCGTTCTAAAAATGTGTTTTTCAATTACAATTATCTGAAGAATTAAGTGGTGGACCGTATAAAAAATTTGAAAATCGGTTCATCCAAATCGTGTCTACGCCATATTAAAATTTTAAGTGATTCTTAAGATTTGGAAAAAAACTATAGAACTACCTTAACTAACTATTACATTTATTCGAAAAAAAAAATGTTTATTTGTCATTTCAGCTTATCCGATATTCAAGAAGTCAATGCCCTATTGGATAATAAAAAACAGCTGGGGTCCAAGATGGGGCGAACAAGGATATTATAGAGTTTATCGAGGCGATGGAACCTGCGGACTGAACAGGATGGCAACGAGTGCAGTTATTGCTTAAGATTGCTCGAATAATTAGATTAATACAATTCACTAGAGCGCGTCAATTAACAAAGAATTATTTGTTTTTCTCACTTCATTCTAGCAAACTAACATATCAACGGGGGCTCTCTATCAGGGAATTGACGCGATGAGAATTATAGTGTTCTTTTTGTAGTGGAAGGTGTATTTTTATCCATCGAAGAGACGTTTTTCAATTTTGTTACAATATTTTTTTATATATATTTGAGCGCATTGGAATAGTAGACCCTAAACATAATTTAGGGTAGGTGTTGATTTAGGAGAAAATTTCTATAGATATTCAAGAGGTCGGTTTCAAAGTAAATTTGAATGAAGGCCGACAAAAAAAAACTTTAATAATCACACAGAAAAAAATCTCTGTTTATATTGATTAAAAATGTAAGAGATTTTTCTCTCATTCGTGTGCCCTAGGGTTTTAACAGCAAACCTTTGCCCTAACATTATTTTTGCTTCTATTGCTTCTATAGAACTGTATAGCTTCTTTTTGACTCAATTTCCAGCGATATGATAATTTTATACATTTATTATACACGGGCGTATTCGCGACTATAATTGCTCGATATGCGTAAATACAATCCAAAAACGATTTGTAATTGTATTATCAATCTTTGAACAAAGATATTAGTGAGAGTCGGATGATTTTTTGTGTCGGATTTCCATTCAATGAAACAAACTCTGCATCGCTTTTTCATCAGAGTTTTTTTAACGCCTGTGAGGAAACGAAAGCACTAGGGCAGGATATATGTAAATGTAACTCGAAACCGATTATTCTTTCGTGAAACATATGTGCCACGGAGGGAAATAAAAATAGAACGGTCATCGATCACTGTGTGGGCGTTTTCGGTTTATTTTTTTCTTCACCGGATGTGCAACCGTGCGGACCAGAATTATGAGCAATAATTTATTACACACGCATTTGGTAAATTGATTAAATTGATGCAGAGCCAGTAATAAGTGTCGTCGTCGATCTCCGATTAGTTTTCATTCAGTATCCTGAATATGTGATATTTTCCAAATTAATAAATATGTAGAAACACATCGGTTAAACATACATATACATATTATTCTCTCATTTCTTTTTCTTTTCACATGTTTTATATGAAAGGCGCGTTAATAAAGTCTGATTGTCATGACAAATGAAAGTTACGGATCTAAAATTGTTGTAATTTATCGGCAAGTCTTTCATCCTCTCGCGATTATAATTCCAATGGAATTTATTGTCTTGTTTATCGAATACGTGAGTCGATCGAAATAAAACGCGGGATTTGGAACGTACGTTTATGCGGCATGATTATACGATGATGCTAATTTGCAACAACACTTGTGAGCGACAGTGTTTGTGATCGAAATATTTCTGAGACATCCTTTTAACATTAAAAAATTCACTGATGTGTTTAAGCTATCCGAATGCTCCCTATTTTCGAAAAAAAATATTATTTTCGACATTTAAGGGCATGAATCAATTGGTATCTCGCCAGCGTGAGTGCGGAAGAGATAGCTGCAGATATCGAATGACAAATTTTTCCACGCTGTTTGTCCGGTCAGGATGAAAATGAATCAGCCCATTTTTGCCATCGTCCTGCTTGGGCTGACCCATTTTTATCCCAATTGAAAAAGTTCAACTTCGAAATTTCGAGGTGTATTAAGTGACTGATCCATCATCTTAATTTTCAGCTCTGCGGGAGAAATTTTCAACTCACGAGATTCTCCATACGATTTACGTTTTTTATTCCGGCATACGTATTAACTCGAAATACATAAAAATCAATGCAAACATATCGAAATTTATTGATTACCACTTTGTCAAAAAATGAGATATCCGGATAAAAAAATGGAAAATAATCATTTTCTTCCCTTTTTAATCAGTTTTTCAGTGAATTTTTCAAAAAAATTCGATATCTTGAGATAGTTCTGTAGGTACACGCACGTATGAGCTAAAAGTTTTGACCGCAGCGTATATAAAACCGAATTCCTATATGAAGCTGTTAGATAGGAACTTTGGACAGGGACTTGTACACTCCGTGTACAAGCCTTGTCAAACTTCCATACTACTTACAAGCTGCGTATACATTTAATGCAAAGATCGAATGAATAAAGCAATCAAACCAATTTGTTTTAACTCCTCCTTGAAATACTAAACCTCAGGCAAAAATACGTTAACTCCGGGGCTTTACCACTATACTGTGTTGCCAATTTGTTCCATGTCGAATGAAATTAATATTTGTTGTGAGTCGATGGACTTTTTTGCCTAGGAACAATAAGGATCTCGGGATAGATAAATCCAACGTTGATTTCTAAACGTATCAAAATGCTCTCGAAAAAATCCCCATTAAATACCTGCAGCTTAATTTCCCGCCGAGTTATGACGATTTGGATTTCTATAAATTAATTTCGATTTTTAACGCCGTAATTTTCTCAAAAAATGAAATATTGGGGTAACCCAAACAAAAATCGATTTCCCAACCGATCATCGAGGAAATTTAAAAGAAAGCGATTGAGAAGAGTGGTTTCTGATTTTTTTTGACGTGTTTTTGAAAGTAAAAACACATAAAAACGAGCGGTTAAAAAAAATATAAAAAATAAAACGTTTTCGACATTTTTAACATTTTATAAAATTTGCCGCAATATTTTTGTTATTTCGACTTGACAGTTGAAGGTTCAAATTAAATAGTGACAATACTTATATTACACTGATTAGGTAACAACCATATGTTCATACGTTCATATTATATTCGATTAAGGCGCTACATCTACTTAGGTGGGTGAAAATATTTCATTTTCGAAAAATATTTTTATTCGATAGTATTACCGTTTAGCTATATTCTCGGAAAATTTCATTCGAATATTCCTAATCATTATATTTTTAAATATTTCACTCGATCGATTGCTTCCAAATTTACAGGATACATTTGAAGATCGTTGGCTATCTCACTCTTTTCCAATAATTCTTTATTTTTTTCTAGTTACGCAAAAATTACGACTTTTTCGAGAGATTTTGTATGCTCGCGAGTTTCGGCTCACTGCTACTTTGTTAAAAAAAAATGATTTTACAAATCAACGATCGTAACGACACTCGTATTCATTGTTAATTCGAATAATCCGTTTGTTCTTAGATTTTAGATGGATCGTTCAAGCTGGATATGGAAAAAAATTTCATGATCCGCCGGCGGCGATGTTTTCGTTGTTTTTTTTCTGTATTTTTTAGTGATTTTTTTTAAAGGCTCTCCATATTTAAAAAAATGCGGTTCGTTTTCATAAACCGTTACCCAGAAAACCCAAAAAATCTCTAGATGTAGCCCGTTAAAGGGGAACCGCGGCAAAATTTTTATATCGTCGTGGCTATTTTCCAATTATGATAATAGTTTGAATGAGTCTTTCTATTGTTTGATAACCGAGAAATAACGGGAAGAACCGAACCGTAGAACTAAATTTCTGGGACAGCAAACGATAAAAAGTTTTTGTCGATGGCAATCTTTTAATTTTTCAAGAAAATTTTCTAAGTATCATTATTAATTTTTCTCAAAAATACAATTATTTTCTGTCGATTTATTAATATCATGGAAATGAATAATAGTTTTGAGGTGCTTTAAATTTATAAATAAATATTTCAAAACATTGTTAAAAATTCTCGGAACCAATCAATTTTCTGTAGACTACTGGATTGAAAAATAAAATAAATTATCGACGTTGAAACAAATGGTATTTATGTTAAAAAATATTAAATCGCGAAACCGATGCTGCTGAAATGTGTGAAGAAATTTGCGGGCAGCCGTACAGTTATTTATTAGTTTTTAGCCGGTATAAACATTCACCTAAAGAATTATCATAGTTGGAAAAAGGGCCAACTATGACGATTTGAAAGTTTCACCGAGAAGTCTCCCCCGTAAGTTAATATTCTTGAACACTAAAAGAAAAAATTGAAATTCAAAGTTTGTGCGGGAGTTCGTGGTTTTGTGTTTGTTCACTGGAGGCGTTTTCACATTTCGGGCTTCCATAATGCCCGACAGACGACGCTGCACAATCCGCGGATTATATACCAATCTACGTATAACCCGTCATTCATCGGTGTGGGGCCCATCGGAGGATTTTCTATAGCCACCGATAACGCCTATTATCTCCAATACCTCCAATAGCCGAAAACGCATTATAACGAAGATGTTTATTTGATCGAACATATTTTATTTTTAAATCCGCATGTTCCGTACAGTATTATATCGAATCGTTAGATAACAATGTCGGTTAATTTAACGAAAAACAACGACTCGCTTGTTGACGCTTGGCACCGCGTCGTTGACGACAAATCTTCCGTCAATTGGTAAGCAAAGTTTTTTTTCTTATCCATGTCAAATTTCCATATGTCATTTTTTTCATCATTTTATTTTTTTTTGTCTCATTACTTCGAGGTAACTAAATATCGAATTTTTCTTAATTTATTTTGGAATAACAATCGCTCATGCCCGAAATTGAATATATTTCTATAAACGTGATTTTAATCGTATTTTTTCACAAGCTCATTCGCCGTATTTCATTCACGAAAATTCAAATATTCTATTTCAAGTTTGTTTATGCTTTTTACCCACTTTTTAGGGCTGTATTCGGATATGAGGGCCAAACGAACAATCTTAAAGTTGTCGGAACTGGCAGTGGAGGATTAGAAGAGATGATAGACGAACTCAACAGCGGCAACATTATGTATGCCTTTTGTCGAGTTATAGACACTAAAACAAGCTTACCCAAATGCGTACTTGTTAATTGGGTAAGTAAAAGATGATTTTTTCAACTTTCTAAACAAACAATTCAATAATATTCATTTTAATACATTATCATCACAATGGGTTATCAAAGGCATAGTCAAAGCTTGTGATTGCGCATTCTATTCCAGATTTATCTTTCTACAAAGAAATTTATTGTTCAAAAAAATGATAATAGCCTCCCTAATATATTGTAGAGAACTTGAAAACTAATGGAGAACTTTTGTAAACTTCGTGGCAACGCTACGACTCTGTTCTTCATTTTACTTATCTTAAATAACTTGATAGGTAAATAGCGTTGGTTCCAAAATATCATTACTTTAAATTATATTTTATCCAAATAATTTATATTCCTATACATCTTCAGTCTCAAGGTAATTCTGAAGTTTTGTTGAATCTTAAGAATCGCTTGAAATTTTAATATGGTATAGAGACGAGGATGGAAAATTTTCAGTGCAAATCGACCTCTTTCAAATCGTGTAATTCATATATAAATCGAATGCATAACTCAGGATGAGTCTCAGACCAAAGAGGGGGTCCCAAAAGGGTCCAGTTCCATTCTCTGAAAGTTAACCAATTCGTTAATTTTTAATTCAACGCGGTTTGTCAGATAATTGCAATTAACAAACGATTTTTCTGCGCTCGATCCTATACCTAACGCGTGAATAGCAGATAGAACTTTGCTCACATTTTTCATCATGGACCCTAAACGGATCTTAAGATTTTGAAATAAAAACACTTGTGTATGGAATACTATTGTGAGATTAGTTTTAAAAAAATGGCACGATTCAACGATTTAGTTTTGGAAATATCATGTCACAAAAAATATTAATTTTACTCGACATGGAACAAATTAGCAACAGAGTAGAGCGGCAAAGCCCGCGAATTTGAATCGTATTTTTGCCTGAGTTTTAGTATTTCGAGGAGAAGTAAAAATGAATTTGTTTTTATAACAAATTAAGTTGATTTGATTGTTTCATTCATTTGTTCTTTGCATTGAATGCATACACAGATTATAAAAAATATGGAAGTTTCACAGCTCCGGCTTGTACGGTTTGTGCACAAACCCTGTCAAATGTTTCTATCT
>JABSMR010061008.1:0-13993 GCA_018902295.1 Dusona sp. PSUC_FEM 10030013 | reverse complement strand
TGATTTTTTCTTGAATGAACAATTTGCATAAAAAGTTATGGGCCGGACAAGTAGTCTGTGCGTATACGCTCAACGTACGGTAGTGAACGTTCAACAAATTGTTACCAATCAAACAATATTGGTGGCCTTAAGTTATAACCTGTTGTACAATGTATAAACGCCAAAACGATTTTTAAACCTTATTATAAATTTCAATACTAAACGTGAATGTCGATTTTTTACATTTCAAATTATTATTTTCATAAATTAGTATTAGTAACTCTGTTTAAACGACAACTGATTTTGTCTATTTCTCGTTAATCTATTCTCAGGCACCAATGAAAACTTGCCATTTTATTATGAAATATTAGAAATTTTAGTTCTGTACGTAAATGATTGGCTTTTTTATTTTTTTCTAGTCTATTTCTTCTTGTTATTCGCCAATCTATTTCTCGTTATCCTATCTCAGGAACCAATGAAACACTTGTCCTATTATTTATATTAGAAATTTTAGTTCTGAAAGTAAGTCATTGGCTTTTTTATTTTCTTGTAGACTATTTCTTCTTGTAATTTTTATTTTTTGTAGATCTTCTTGTTATTCACCAATTTTATTTTTCAATTTGGATAATCTATTCTTAGGCGCCAATGAAATACTTGTTCTGTTATTGATATTAGAAATTTTAGTTCTGAACGTAACTCATTGGCTTCTTTTTTTTTTCGTAGACTATTTCTTCTCGGTATTCACTAATGATTTTTTTCTATTTCTCGTTATCCTATTCTCAGGCACCAATGAAACACTTGTCCTATTATTGATATTAGAAATTTTTGTTCTGAAAGTAAGTCATGGGCTTTTTTATTTTCTTGTAGACTATTTCGTCTCGTTATTCACCAATTTTATTTTTTAATTTGGATAATTTATTCTCAGGCACCAACGAAACACTTGTCCTATTATTGATATTAGAAATTTCAGTTCTGAATGTAAGTCATTGGCTTTTTTTAATTTTTTTTGTAGACTATTTCTTCTTGTTATTTGTATTTTCAGGCACCAATGAAATACTTGTTCTATTATTGATATTAGAAATTGTACTTCCGATAAATTATTGACTTTTTTTATTTTTTGTAAACTATTTCTTCTTGTTATTCACTAATGATTTTTTTATATTTCCCGTTAATCTATTCACGGGCACCAATGGAAAACTTGTCCGATCATTGATATTAGAAATTTTAGTTCTGGACGTAAATCATTGACTTTTTTATTTTTTTGTAGACTATTTCTTCTTGTTATTCGCCATTTTTATAGTATCATGTATTTTTCTCGGTTTGATTACACTATTGTTAAATGTTTCAATTCCTTTTTCGTTCTGTGAAAAGGAATTCAAAGTAAAATTTATTGTGATGTTTGGTTTGGGCAGATATTTCGTGATCTATATGGTTGGTTTTCTTTCAGTATTCATTTAAAAACTTTTTTTTATTAATTGGTTTCTGGACTTTTTGTACGATTTTTTTATTAGGGGGGTACCAACAATGTACTTGTCCAGGTTTTTTTTCCCCCGGTACATATATATTGGTACTACACAGCCACAGCTACCCAACAGCCGAAGCGCGTAATAAGATGAATTTCATGGCTGACAACGGCAGCTTCCTTTGCACTTGGTTCCCTGCCTCTCTTGGTAGTCGTTGTCGTCGTCGTCCAGCTTGACGATGCGGCTGTTTTATCGATCGTGTCTGCCAGATCGTCCGTGTAAGTGGCCTCGTTCAGGGCTCATCGACTTGTCATGCGAAAAGGGCGCGAAACGACACGAAAGGAAAGAAAAAAGAATACAAAAAGACAATAAGGGGGGTTAATTGATAATCGATTGATAATCTACAAGGGATGGAGTGCAAAGTGAACGTCAAACTCCATGAACTTGGTTGTTTCTTCGAATAAAAAATATTCAGTATTTATTCCTTGAAGTTGTACATCGGAGAACGGGATAAAAATTCATGAAGGTTGACCTCATTCGTTTTCTTTATCGTTATTTTTCATTCAAACATAAAAAACATAAAATTTTCATGATTCTTTCAATATAAAAATTTTACATTGTACCAGAAAAAAATATTTTTACGTATTTTATTTACGCGGAATTTAATGGGAAAAAAGGTGTCTCCATAAAGCACCGGCGTTATTCTGTGGGCATGCATCACATTCTCGAGGATATATACGAGATTTGTGTTTCATTTCTGGGATTTATAGTTCGGACGAGACCGCAGTTTTTCCATCCTCTTCATCCGGTGTTCTAAAAAATACTGACAATAATATACGCACTATAGATGTGATCATTGATCGCGGTCTGTGACAGTGGCGAGGATGAAGCACTAACCAAAAACAATATAATAAAAAAGTACCTAAAAATAAATAAAACAACTTCTCTCTTACTGGGCGACATCGACAAACGGATAAAATAAATGTATTATATTATAGCGGAGTATAGTAGCAAGAATTTGGATATTCATTTTATTTTATACTGTAAAAAAATTTGTTCCTTTGTAAAAAGAATTATTACCTAAAAGGAATCACAATTTACTTTTATTAACGAAAATGATTATTCCAAAATAGTTCTTGAGTCGAGCATTTAAAGAAATGTTCAAAAAATCATTTTGTTGAAAATTAATTGAAAACAGTCAATATTGATAAACTCATACCGATGAATATATATCTATAAATTAAAGGTTTCAAAAATAGTTTCCGTAATAACATATAAAATACTCGATGGAAATGGTTATTATTATCGAAACAGTATTATGAGGTAAAGAGCTTGAAACAAATGCTGCATTCTCATTGTCATTTCGATCGAAAGTCAATTTAATTAGCATTTTTATACTGCCAGCCAATTCGTTGCCTCGTGTGCACGATCTTCTCATATCAATTTCCCGAATTACTAACGGAACTAATTACCCAAAGTAGAAATGAAAATTCTCGAGTTTCATTACTCCAGAATTCAATACGCCAGAATTCTGTTTTCATTACTTTCGAATTGAAAATAAGGCTGATGTTTTGAATGCTTAATTTGTTGTGATTGATTCATTCATTTTTTAATTAATTTATTTGTATTTGTTTATTGTTCCTGCGAATACTCCTTTCGAGTTTTTGCGACTACCCCATCACTTTTCCCTAACTTAAATTTTTCTGGAAGCCTGCCCAAGGGTGTCGTTCACAGCCACTCTTTCCCAATACACTATTGAATCCCATTTCCACAAAGGCTCCGGGAAACTGTGGAAAACGCAGCCAATACAGATGGCTATATTTTTACTAACGTGAGTTTCAGTTGCTTGACACTATTTGAAACTGAAAAGAATGCCTTCCACTCAGCAGTCGATGCGCGAGCCAATGGATAGCTAAGCGATCGCTTATGCAAGTAGTGTCTTCGCCCAGAACAGCTTAAATCCAGAAATCGCCAAAGCCATGCTTCGACGGTGTACACTGCATACTCAGTGGTGTCGGTAATTTCCATTATCAATAAATCAATTAATTTGAGACAGGAAAATATTTCTTTAAAAAAAGGCGGCTTCGCGAAACATTGATACACGTTTTTTTCTGAAATCTTTTTGAACGAAATTACTCTTCTCAACGTAAAAATGATACTTTGGTAATTAAAATAATTCAAGAGGGGAAATTAATTATTAATTATTACCGTAATATAGAGTTCGTTCGACATTTTTTTTCTGTTCCTCTGAAACCCTGTGTGAATAAAAGGTACTAACAGTCAAATTATCGTGTACCCTTTCCCACGTTGGGTGCGATAAATGCAAATACTAGTTTATGCGATAGATGCAAATGTTAATTTGTCGATAGGGGTGTTCGTAATGAGGCAATGTAAGAACTAAGGGAACATATATAGTTGTGTGGACAAAATGTGAGAGATCGTTCATACATGGCCATATAAGATAATGTTTCGTTGGTAAATCGAACGACAGGGAACTTAGCGCGTGCCACCCTACACCCTCTTACTGGGCACTATATAACAAGCACCCCCGTTGTGATGCTGACCACGCTTCGGTCACGCTAAACTAAACTCACTTTTCTGGACCATCGTCAAGTTATATACTACATGTGGATCTATATGAGGCATTTCACATCATTTTTACAATCATAAACCTTGAACCCTTTTTTGTACAAGAAATAAGCGATCAGGTATTTTGGGATTCGGTCTCTAATAACATAGGGAGAATAGGTTATAAAAAAAAATTATGGGTAGTCATCGTACGCAGTTTATAAAGTACCTTTAAAAAACGTACTTTTCGAAAAAAATCGATTAACATATGCGGTCATGGACGAACCCAACCATTTTTCAGCTACGAATAGAAACAGTTTCGTTGATATTAATTGTACATGAATCGAAAGTATAGATTCTAAATAACACGTTCATGGAAAACTTATTCATTTAGGAGGTACAGTCATTTATGTATAAACTATTTTTACGGGAAAAACCGGGTATGATTTAAAAGTAGCAGTTCAACACAACAAGAAAAAAATCATTACACCTTCCTGCATCGCGACAAGTTGAAAAACTTTGTCCACGGGTGACTCTACAATAAACTTTTGAAAAGAACTGGCCTAGTAATCCCAGTCTAACTAACTGCGAGATGTGTACAATCTTATTGGTGTATTCGGTAAAGATTTTTCCCAATAGGTAAAGAAAAGTCGAAATGCTCCTCCTACGAGTTCACAGTGCAAAAAGACAAGGGCTCGAGTTACGCATGACCCCAGTTTGTGCCGTAAGGGTTAATACTGATTCGGAATTATTGCGAACGCTAGAGCTATTTGGATGTTTTTAATCAAATTGAAAGAATTAAATCACTCTAACTTCGACACAAAAAATTCGGTCTACACTTAAACTACACAAAACTTTCAAAAGTTTTGTAAGTGTATTGAATTTTTGGGAAAAATTGGCTGTTCAAAAAAATTATAATTTTTCTTAAAAAGAAGTGAAATGAATAGAAATATTTTGGTTAGCAATTTTATCTTTTTCTGTGAAACGCACGCGAAAATAAGCGTGAAATTGCTGTTCATTATTTGTGTGGTAGCAGTCATACTTTTCGAGTAATCGCAGCTAAAATCCAAGAGGGTACAGACAAAAAGCCAATATTTCGAAATTAATGACATGAAACGCCTTATATCTAGTATCTGTATGCACGTTCCAGTAGACGTTGAAAAACTGCTAAAGTTCGCTTCTCACGATCATGCGACAGAGGATGCATTTTTCCCGCAACCCCCTATTTACCCAAAATTATATCGATGACTTTCCAAAACGATTTTAGGCTGTGGTGCGTTTAGTACGAGCGACACGACTTCGAGAAAAATCAGCCATCCCATTTTGTTTATTCCGATGCAAGAAAAGTAAGGATATAGTAAATTATGCTACAAGTGCGAAAACGAATGAATTCCATTGCGCGTGAAGTTGCTGCATGAGTCGAAGGCTTATGGTGTATTTCACATGAGTAATCACACGAGTACACGTGTGGAATGCACAATAAGTTGCGGCGAATGCGGCAACTTACGCGCGATGTAATTTCCTTTTTGTCGTACATGTAACATACATTATTTTTTGTAATGCCTGCTCCGAGAGTGCGATTTGACATTCACCAACACATAATACGTATGATACTTGAATTGATGTTTCGTGTCGCATGAATTTCGCTATATTCAAATTTGTCATATAGGTTCAAAATCGTAGAACAAAACACTATCAACCGCGAAAAATGTCGTTTTTTCGTGAATTAATGCGGTAAAGCAAGCGATAAATAGAATTTTTTCCGCATTAGTGCGAAAAAGTAAGAGTTTTCTGCACTTGATGCGGGAAATCGCACCTTTGGGGCAGGCATTGCAAAGAAGAAATTATTGTAAGGATTAAGTTCTGGCAAATCGTTGAAATAGTATTTATTATATATTATTTATTATTTTGTTTTTGCAGAATTTAAGGGATTTTAAACTACGAACTTCATGAAGTTTGTGAAAATCTGAAAAATCCTGTTCTAAAAAATGTCTCCTCATTCACGGAAGCGATTGATAAAAGTGGAAAGATTTCCTGAAGTTTTTGAAGAATATCAATGACTATCGATATTCATCGATACGATGTAGTCGCCGTAGTCTTACCATGGTACGATGGGTACGAGGTAGGCTTTGGCTCAAGTTTGGAAAGAGACACCCCGTATATGGGCCACGAATTCTTGTACACTGTCAAGGCGTAGCGGCAGTGAAATATTTTTATTATATGGAGAAAGAAGAAATTACGTATATATAGCGTACATAGAATAAGCGGTTGTGAGGTGCTCCACGACGGGGTTACCGAGAGAAAGAAAGTGGGAGGTTGAAGGGCGGAGATTAAGGGCTGCCGAGGAGATGAGTTTGTTAAAAAGGCAGAAGCGGGCCAGCGGAGCACGCATCAGGGACATCAAAGCGACAAGACGAAATGAAATCCAACCGCTGCTGTCCGTCGCCCTCCTCCGCAGCCCCAGCATTTCACTCTTCTTCCAACCCCCTTTCTATCTTTTCGACTTCTCTTCAGTGTTGCTTCTCCCTCAATCTTTTTTTTCTGTACCTTCCTTCATCCGACGGCATTTCCCTCAACCCCTCATTTCTTTCCAACCCCCTTGGCCTCGCTCTTTTCTCTATCGCTATGTTATCCTCCTTAAATGTATATACGTATATATTCTTCGTTCCGGTGTCTCCATTTGCGATCTCTCTCTCTCTCTCTCTCTCTCTCTCTCTCTCTCTCTCTCTATCTCTATCTCTATCTCTATCTCTATCTCTATCCTCGAACCTCTTTCTCATTCCCATGCACTTTTTCTTTATCCACTAAGGGGGTTGAGAGAGGTAAAAAGTATGGGTGAGAGTCCACAAGAGAGATGCGCCCGGATGCTCTTAGTGGCGCGCGAGCTCGACACACTATGTTTTTCTCTTGCAATTTCGCAGTTTCTTTCTCTTCAGTCCCTTCTCCCTTACTCCTCCATCCACCGCCACTCGCTCCCTTGACTCGCCTCTTCCTCAGGTCTGCTGCTCACATTTTTTGCTCTTCCCAACGTGTCTATACAGACATATGTATTTTTCTGCTGGAACACTCGGAGATGCTCTCTCTGTCTCCACTCACGTTCTCTCTCCCTCTCTCTGACCCTCTGTAACGAGAGAAGGCTACCTGTCCCATTTTCGGTTTTATATGATTTCTTTCCTTTTTTTTCAAGAGCTGACTGACGGACTCCGCGAGGGAGTTGAAGAGAACTTGGGGCTCTCCAACAGATCCACGTAATTATGATTCGGCAACATTTCACTTTTTTTTTAACCCCTCGACTCTCTTCCTCAATTGCAGTACTGGTATTCCACCACGACTCTTGGGAATTTTTCGTTCTTTTTTTGGCCTCATATATTGTGAATAATGAAGGAGAGTGCAGCACAGTCTCCCGACCCATCACGATCTTCATAAATATGTCTACATATACGAACTTTCACAATATACCACAAAAGTTACAGAAAATGTCGGATATTCGCCGTTATATGTGAGAGATTTTTTTACATTCAACCTATGAATTCCGACAATGTTATGTTGCATGTTTTACCATTCATCAATTTAATGATTATTCTCAGCAATTTTTTACATTGGATCAAAATTAATCAATAAGGATCGAGAATACCAGAATTTTGTTTCCATGGTTGGAAAAATATTGTAGCATACAAATGCGTTTACCTCAGAGCACAATATCTATGTTTGCTCAATGGTCTATTGACTTATTTTGAATATTCATTTTAAAAGGTAAGAACTGTTATTGTAAATAAATTGATATCCATACAAAAAGACGGGGAAGAGATAAACAAATTTTTACAAAACTCCGTGGAAAACTTAGTTTCGAATAGCGCCACGCTCCCATTTCCGTAGTGGAGGAACGGCAATTATCAGAAAGAGAAAATATACATTTTGCAACTTTTGTTAGAGAGAGCATCCCGAGGCCAGCACCCATAATGTTACGAAGAGAAAACAGTGTTGGACTTCGTTGCTCAACCCTCCGCCCGCGCACCCCCTCAAGTTGAAAGGATCCAACAGCCAGTTCGCTTCGCTGATTTCATTCAAATTTTCTTGCCAGAACGCGAAGCGGGCCAGGCCAGGGCACTACGCGGCGTTGACAACGACGACGACGACGACGACGATCAGATCATAAATATGTATCCTTCACTCCCGCGGTAACCGTTAAATTCATGGAAATTCTTTAATTAAGTTATTTTGGTTTTGCCGAGAGGGAATCCGGACGAGAACGCGAAGAGTGCCTGTGCGAAGCTCTGCCTTCGCTCCATCTCAACGGTTGCCCATCTGAAGGAAATCCTTGTGGGAAGCGTGCCAGGCTGAAAATCTCCTTAGGGCTGTCTCCTCCTATCGTTCTCTCCCTCCCTTCTTGTGCACCATTTGTATATATTACCTCATGTACATCGTGGAACAGAATACACATATTTCCTTCGGTTCTAAATTCACAGTCTTATAGTGCAGTGTTAAACTTTCCTCGAAATGTCTGTAGATACGTAAATCTATCGTTTCGGAATCCTTAAATTGTACTAAGAAATTCGAAAACCGAGGAGCAATACAAATTATCTTTATCATCGTTGACTTTTATAACTGCTCATTCTCAAATTCAGTTGTTCCAACAAACCAACGACTTCTGATGATAATTTAATGTTAAACATTTGAGTACCGACATGATTAAACTACTACCGCAGGAGAAAATATACCTAGTAGGACCACATGTCTCATTGAATGTGGAAGTGTACTTGTAATGAAGGATGCAGGAAGGATTGGGAACATATGTCAATGTAACAGGGATTACTTGTGGTAGTTTATAGTGCGTTGATAACATATATGATATTACAGTAATGAGATATGACGATTGAACAACATAATGACTCATTACCAAAGAGAGGTTGGCTACTAATGAAACCGCCAATAAGTGACAGTGGATTCACTATCACGCATGAGCAAACCTTGGAAATCTGCACAGATTCACATTCAATTGGAATGGCAAAGAAGAATTTCTAGACACATACCGACAGGCTTGTCATCCATTATATGGGCAAAGGACAGATGGATATGTTATAAATGCATGGTGCAATACTCGGATCATGGGTTCGATGAATCCCATCAGCTTCAGAGAACCTTGTCGTTCCTTTGCCATGTACCGCTCACTTTTAACCCCCAAAGCACAACGTCCTTCAAATACCGAGCCAGCTCTACTCCCATCCAAGAATACCCGTTCCACGTCCTCTGTATATAAATGCATATATATAGCCCTTGAGGACCTCTCAAAGCAGCATATAACGCCTATCCTCCATCTCAACCTCAACTCCGGACTCCAATCTCCCGCGACATTCTCCTTTCCACTATTACCCGCTTGCAAAGCCAGAGGACGAAGATTCCCCGATCCCATTCAAGAATACTATGTTCAGCTTCAGTCGTCTCTATAGCAACGTCGCTACCTCCATATATTGTCCTCTGTCCCTTTCTCTTGATTAGTAACGTTTGCTGCCTGGCTTTTACTGCAACAACACAGAAAAGGTTATTGTACCAACCCAGAGAACAGGTATTATTTTGGAAGTCCACCAACATGATTATTTCAACTTCTGCCACAGAATCTTCTGTTAGACAGTCCAGATTGTAGCATGTGTAACCAGGCTCACAAATGGCCATTCTGTAATTAGATTCCCATTTACTTTGTCAGTTTCCACTCACCATTCAATCTCCACGTCTGTACATTGTAGTTTCGAGCACCCTGATCAATTCCACCTTGGAATGCCAATTAGTCATTCGATTCTACCGCTAATGGGCTTGTCTGACCCACCGATACATTTTCAATGAGATATCCATCAATATCGAATATAAATAATTAATCAACTGTATTTTTTTTTTATAAACAGGGTAGATACTGAAAAAAAATACATATGATTACATTTAATCCATATAAACAATTGATGGACAGAACATGGGAGGCGCGGAAGAAAAACAGTTACTGATCAAGCTCTGTAACATGAAATACGCACTTAATAAGTAATCTGTCTGGCAATCAAGTCATGGTTTGATTAATGTGAAATACCGTGCATAGTTGCAGATGGTATTACGGACGAAATTGGGGCATAAACGAAATAGTCCTCATACAGGGTAACACGTGTGAACGATCAATGGTACCCGCGCCGATGGTTTCTGGCGGGGTTGCACCAGCAGTATAGCAGTATTATACATATGGCCTTGCGAACTAATAGAGTCTGGGCTGGATACGTTGCTCGCTAGTCCTGCCTGTTCAGACCCCTTGATGAATCGTCCGCACGTGCCACCCTACTGTTCACCGTTGCCTAATTACACGCCAAAAAGCGTTTTTTGTACATGATATCCAGAGACTGGCCTGAATAAAAGAGACGGAAACTGTATTGATTGAAATGTACCCATTTGTTCCCGAGAATCTCAGATGGAAAGGGTTCTAACAATCTCGCCATTAATTGGGGCCAAAATTGTTCAAATGGCAGTCTAAAGACGTTCACTTTGGTTTTTTCTTTTTATATATGGGGCGTGGGGAGCGGACGGATTTTTTCAAAAATGCTCTGATATCTGTCTCAAACGCCTGTAACTCCCTGAAATATGGGGCAAACCGAATAGATAAATGGGTCGAAATTGTGTTTTGAAACGAAATTTGGCTAGAAAATATGTACAGAATTATGAAGACGTTTATACTGCCAGTATTTAAACTTCTAAGTTAAAAAATGTTGGCTTCACCCTATCTGTTCCCTTCGGTATTGTTCAAAAAAATTTATAATCAATGGTTATTTTTTTCATGAATTTGAAGCCTAGTGTGAGCGTGGTTACTTCGTTTTTTATATTCTTTTCAGTTATTAATAGAATGTTCACATATCTTGAAACAAAAATACTTTTGAAATAAACATTTTTACCATTTTATCGATTCACTTTGCTCTTTTTTTAGATAGTTATCGGTATTGAAAAAAAGAATCTTTAGATGTTTCAAAAATTCGTATCCAACGAGCGCATTTTGATAAAAATCGGAAAAAACATCGGGTAAACTGCTTTTCATGAGCTCTAAACAATAAAAAAAAACACCGAAATTAAAAATGCAAAAACAAAATGGATGGTTTGATGTTGAATGCCCTATATACTTTTCACGATGCTGGATTGTACCACTGAAAAAAGGATAGAAAAAATTACCTTGACGATTTTTGCACCATGTAGCTACTTAGCAGTGTTTGAATCGCTATTAATTGTTATTTGTGCGTGGTGAATTTATAGATCTGAGAAATGGCTTTTTACGAGATTGCGTCGATTATTGATGTGTTCGCTGAAGCAACTGATGAATGGATGCGTCGAGTTTCTTGACATGACTCTCGATCATGTGAAAACTACCCTTTTCCGTTTTCTTCGTTCTCTTCAGTTTTGCTCCCAACAAAAAAAAAATTAAGAGGGTTTATAATGCAAAACCCGACATCCCCCCAAGCTCTTCTCTGCCACGTGACGACAGTGAATTCAAACGTGGGTCAACGGAACCCGGTGATGTCATGCTGGGATACGTGAAAAAAATTGATGCTGCCAGCATTCTACATCGGAATTACTGACTGTTTTTTTCCTATTCGTTTCTATGGAAATCGCTCATAATAAATTGATATTGACTATAGTTGGTTGG
The DNA here is from genome assembly GCA_018902295.1 of Dusona sp. PSUC_FEM 10030013. NCBI lineage: Eukaryota > Metazoa > Arthropoda > Insecta > Hymenoptera > Ichneumonidae > Dusona > Dusona sp. PSUC_FEM 10030013. The sequence continues at coordinate 2,320 of JABSMR010061008.1, read as the reverse complement.
CATGAGTCTAGATTCGAAAAATCTTTTAAACTTTGTCTTTTATTCAATAAAAAAAAATGTTGGCTCCAATGTTTCTTGTCTCAAAGCCCAGCTTCATTATTGTAAATCTTGCAATATTTATTCGACCATTGTCTTTTGGCAAAGCGAAACTAAAATCTACATCTTTTCTTATCGCGTTTTACTCCGAGATCAATTTACTGCTGAATATTGGCAAGTGAAATTTCACGACAAGTAAAGCTATAAAATATGTTGCATGTAGTTGAGAGTTTTGGCGAGACCCGGAAACTTAAACTACGTGACAAACTCGATCGGATAGACCACTGTTTATTGCATCCTTTGGTCTTCCACGAAATACTGTTTTGCCTGTGAGTAATACCTTACCACATGACACCACAACCGATATTGTATCTACAGAGTATACGAATTCTGATAGGGTGGAACATTGAAACTCGACAAAGTCGTAAAGTTTGGGTCGTTCACAAGAGCGACAGACGAAGAAATTCTTGGGTCGTCGAGATAGTGTTAAACGTGTTCGTTGCTACGATTATCTGCCTGTACTATCGTATTTTTTCTTGTTTGTGAGCGTCAGATCGAGAGAGTTTTCATTTGTGACTTATTTTTGTTATCTTGGATGCGGCATTGTAGTTTCGTTGTAATGACAAGATTATTCGTAGCAAGTTCTGCCGTCAACCTCATTTTATTATTAGTTCTTGGTACTCATTGATGCATATATCTTCCGACTCTCTTCCATCCAAACTCCATTAAAATGTTTCGTTTTTTGTGGCAACAACATCACACGAAAGTCTTTTTGGCGATACATTCGTCAACCAACATAGATTCTCGTTGGCGAGTGCTCGCCCAGAATTTCATGATCTCTCTTCAATGCACAAAACACTACACCAAGGTCGTTTGTTTGCTATGCAGTATAGGATAAATCGAGATACACATATGTACACACGTGCGAACCTGACACAAACTCATGTAGATTTATTTTTGGGTAAAATCGTGTGTGCACCGAGCCTCTAGCTTTATGTACCAGAAGTGATGGCTACATTTGTTCGTTATTCCAATGTATGCTGTTCTTTTTAGTCCTCCACTTTTATTTACCGCTGGATACTGGAGCCACAAATATGCTACGAGATCGGTCGACCCACGCTGTTCGCGTTCTCGTACGTTTATCCTTTTGTTTCTTTTGTGCAACAATATATTTCAGAGATTGTCTGATGGTGAACGTGTGTATACCAAGAATAAAAATCTGAAATTATTATAAAATTATAGGTGGAAAAATAAATGGACGTTTTCTTAACTACCTGATGACTCATTAATTATTGATACAACCTACACTTTAAATATCAGTAATTAAAGGACAATGCTTATGAAATTAGATACGGGATTAAATCCCATCAATTTCGGCCTTCTGGTTAGGGTTAGGATTTTTAAAATACTTTGATAAGAACGGGAATAAAGGAAGTACCCGTGGAAATATTGCCGACGCTTGATACATCGATGCAGATATCTGGGACGGTATTGGGTAAACGACCGTTGGGGCCCAGCGTTGGGCCCGATGCCTAATTCAGATTAAGCATCACTAAGCACAACTTAGTTATGAGCATCAGGCCTGTGCTCATAACTAAGTTTTATGAGCATAACCGAGCACGTTGGGCTCAGATTAAGCATCGCCATCCAGTTGTCTGCTTGATCTGGGCCCGTATTGTTTTCTAAACGTCGAACAACCGTAGGTTACCAACGTTCGCCCACACAATGGGTCGATGATATTTGCCGCTCTTTAGCTTGTGCTACGATGCATTACCGATATGCAATTATTGGCCACCAAAATGCCAATTTTGGGCCCGTATTGGCTTCTGAACGACTAACGATCATACTTGACTGTTCTTCGCCCTGCCCTAAGACTTAAGGTGATCTATTAATTGCATGAGTGGGAGGTCGGTAACTGAAAAGTAGATACAGATTGTTCTCAGAGACGCTTGACATTTCGAAGAAATGGAAAGTTACACGTTGTTCTCTTTTCATCCGAGAATAACGTGTAACTCTTCGTTTTCTCGAAGTATCAAGCGATTCCGAGAACAACGTGTATCTACTTTTCGGTTACCGACCCCCCACTCATGCAACTGATAGATCACCTCCAGCTACTTGCACATGATGCTATTTTATTTTTATATATGATGATAATTTTTTGTGCTAAATAGTAGGGGAGGGCTGGACAAAGTGGAACACTTGGGCAAAGCAGAAGATTCGATCATTCGACTCAGGGCATGAGTTGAAAAAGTAATAGTCATTGAAACAACTAATATTTCTAACA
>JABSMR010060897.1:0-14025 GCA_018902295.1 Dusona sp. PSUC_FEM 10030013 | reverse complement strand
CCCCCGCCCCAAGCATTTGTGCGACTCTATGGCAAAGTGCCAAAAGCACACGATAAAACACAATCCTGCGTTTTCATGACGCAACATATACGCGAATATTAGGTATGTACCAACGAAACTAGGTGAACGTACACATCGGGTGCCCAACAAAAAAGGCGAATTCCGAAAACATTTTTTGAAATATTTTGATGCAAAATTCCTTGCATTTCTAAGCCAATTTGCTAGTGTTTCCGGATTTTATTTTTAATTAATCTGCCCATCAGTTGATTCATTTCAACCTAATAAAAACAAAAAACATAATGGGATAGGAATCGCTATGACCCACGCAGATTTCCTGCGCTTTTTCTATAGCCATTACCGGTGAAAATCTCCAAAGCATGCAGGTTAAAATTGTCCAAACGTTGCAGGGCTATTACAAACTATGTGTGAATACGAATAAGTGTATAAACAACAAATGATAATCGAAAAAGAGTAAAAATTTTTTCAGGCATAATTGTTTCATACTCGCTGTTCGAACAGAGGGCAATGAATTTCGAAAAAAATAAGTAATAAACGACCCATTGCAGAATGTTCTTTTGTAGTTTGTTGTCCCAGTAGACAAACCGGCGTGACTTGGGTGAGAAATCTTGATTCTACGCTCTTTCGCTGATCAGAAGTTGACAATGGCTGGGAAGAATTTTGGGCAATCGTTTGTTGGCTAGCAATTCGTCAGATTGGTCCATGCATGGAGATTGCAATTTACGTGCAGTATTTTTGTGTCCTGTGTTCACCGATTGTGCCAAAATAACCGAATATGCCGTTTCACCGCTGCCACGGTGAAAATTCATAATAAACGTATTTATAATTTGGCATGGTCACGTATGCTTGGCTTCGGCGTTGGTGTTTTGTTTCAGTCTCGAATCAAGCTCATCTATGGACCTTTCACAAACACATGTTAACAGAAATTTATCATATAGATATAAAGGTGGCAATGTTGAGGAATAAATAATTTTGTATTGCACGTAAAGTCGAAAATTACTTCCCACGAAATGTACACAATGCTCGTATGACCCAACAAGCTTTCTCCCTCCTTCTCTTTCTCTCTCTTTCTCGTACTAAAATTTGCGCATTGCATACCGGGTTCATAAATGAGATTAATAAAATTCATCATGGTGAACAGGTCCCCGGTTTCAATAATATTAACGTTTCGTTGAAAGCAGTAAAAAATATCCACACCCCGTTCCCTTTTCCTCTCTTTCGGTCACTTCGTACACACACTAATTGTGGCAATAGTACTACTCGATGCATCAATAGAACAACCATCATATGAATATTTGCGAGGAGCATTTGTTACCCTGGCAGGTATGCCCTGATTTTCAGTTTATATAAATAGACGAATCATAAAAAAATAATTTTGCATGAACTTGGCATATGAATAAGAAAAAACTGGTAATGATTTGAATAAATATTACTCAAAAATAATAATCAGTCGTTAATGTTAGTAAGAAATTTGAACGATACTGAATATGAAATCAAATGCCAGCAACTTTTGCTCTAATGAATCTACTTATTATTAATTTTCTACCACTTGCAATCCATCTTCGGGTGTATATAAAAGAAAAGAACACTCAAACCACGTTTCAGCGTCGAAGGCTTACTAATTGCAAATAAATTGTGAAAGGACTTTCCCGGATTGCATTCCATCGTAAGCATGTGTTTGAACTAAAGATATAAAACAGATCCAATACTGTGATGACTTCGGAGGACATAGAGTAAGTTGAATTGAGTCAGCGTTGTCCTTGAGTATCTGAATGGACATGGGATGCAAACCAGTGGCTCGTAGAGTATAAAACAATGAGAAACTCGTATAGGAGGAACAAACGCAAACAGTCCACATGATCGAATGATATTTTAGCTCATGAAAGAAACGTGGGTGGGAAGAAACAACGGGCGAAGGGAGTAACAGCCATCTGGTGTTCCAGCATGGTTGCTGAAGCTGTACCAGCTTCAGGGGTTTGAAGCTACTCTGGTGCTGATGCTGGCTATACGTTGTCTGCATTCGAAATGGCGTTATGCTGTCGTTGCAAGTTCACCAGAAAGCGGAGAGAGAAAGAGAATGACTGCCGGCTGCATACATGCCAGGAGGATCGAAGACAACAGTAGGGAAAAGTGGCTGGGTGTTTGGTGGCCAGGGTAGAATAGGAAGTAAAAGGGTGATGTGCGATAAAGCACAAAACTTGTATGCATCACCGCGCCGACGCGCGCGGATAGTTCAGCCTTTCGTGCCAGTTGTTACGATCATATGCACGAACGGAAAAGCCAACACGTCACGAGCATTGGAGTACGTGTCAACAAGTTATGCTGAAGAATAAATGGACAATCCGAGAGTTCAAAGGACGATATGGGATGAGAAGATGAACACGGTTGAAAGAAGGATGAAGAAAAGAAACTAATGAGATAGGTCGATCGGCGTAATTGGATGTTCAAAAATCCAGATTAGTTGAAACAGTTGTTGGTCCTTTCCTTTGCTCTTTGTAAATTAGCTATGCTCAATTGGGGATGAGACACCCTAGTCTCATTATATCCAAATGAACCATTTAGGAATCCACTCTGCCATTCGCCCACCTGAAATAATAAGGTATCTATGAAGTTGATAATCAAAGCATGCATCGGCTTAGGACAGTTGAAAATCCAACGACCCAGGCAAGTTGGCCTATTTGAATATTTAATGCATCTACATGGTTCAGGGGAAGATTATCATCGCACAGAAACATGGGTAGAACATTCTAGTGGAGAATCAGTTCCTCACAACCTCTGAACAACACGGACAGTCGTCACGACTACGATGTTATGAATTCGCACTGCGAAACTCAACCCATCCATTTCAGGCTAGTCGGGCCGGAGCATTCTATATTATCCGGTGTATACATAACGTAGAAAGTTGAACGAGAGCCAGAACTGTATGCAGATACTCCCCCTACGCCCGCTGCCTGTGCGGTGTTATTGCTGGAAATTCATCGAGTGAATTTATCATTTTCTGGTCCACCGCGGTAAAAGCGCACGGCGAATCGAGATCTATGCACTACCAGAACCGGCAAATAATACATGTATGCATAGCTGTTTGCAAGTGGCAGGCATGAGGAACATAAAAATTTCCCTGTTCAGTGATGCGTAATCCTTGTTCCCGTATTGATACTGTAATCGTGTATTATTTCGGCGTCCAGCTAACACTTTTATCGATTCTCATGTTTTGGGACGTGATGCTTAGATGGACCTGTGGTGTGAAATATCAATCCTCGGATATTCAACTGCTGGAGTTGATAGCCAATACCGTTGAAAATGATCCACAGTGCACGACATGAGAAACCCTTGAAAATAACCAAAACCAGTTGGAAAAAATAGCACCCGAAGACTGTTAATGTCCAAACTGGTAACAGTCCGAACATGACACCCCTATTAGAGAGCACCAACTTCATACCCGTCCGGATGTACTATCCATCTGCATGAACGACTTAGTTCGTGAACAAGAAATAAACTCATAGTTAATGGGAAGGATGGAGGGTCGAAGGAGCACCAGAAAGCTATTACGACTTGGTGTGGATACCACTAACCGACCTAGGGATACGGAGGGTCTCAGCCGGCTCGTACGATCGGCTAGACATATTACGAGGTTAACGGGGTCATGTAAAGGTCATCAAGGACATTCTAGACTTCGAAGACAGAAAGAGAAAGAAACCAGCAGTGTTTTTCGAGGAAGGTTGGCCATTTTTCACGCTCTCCATGATAACGGACAAAACAGCCTGAGGAAACCATTCGCACGCAAACACCGAAGGTTGTTCCTAGACCTGCCGCTTGGAAAAGAGAGCTGAACTCCACGTTTCCTGATAATCAAAACTACTTTCTCGCTGCAACTGTGGATTCCGGAGTTCATAAATTAATGCCCCCAATCGTTTGGAAAGTCACTTTGCAGGAAACCACCCATTACTTTCTGGCGTACACGAAACTAACCATCGATTGATCCATACACACTCCTGGACCACTACGCGAAATATTATTCCAATGGAATCGGAATCTGGGTTTAGAAATTATTGCTACAGCCGTAATTAATAATTGTACAGAGTCAATGTTCCTCTGAGAACTTACAATAGACATACTTGGCCGAGAAAGCAATTGGCCGCAAGTAACAATAGAAGGAACAAGAAAACCCGTCATGGAATAACTTCTGGAGTTTTTGCTACAGTGCCTAACTGCCATCTTAGAGGGAGGGAGTAGGTCTGGTGTTAGAAAAGTTAGCTCAGCTGGGGTTAGTGGACATCGATAGGTCAATGATCGACTAAAGTATAAAGTCTCTACGCTTCAAGAAAGATCATTAAAGAAATAGACTTCTACCAAGATCAGGAAGTCTTTCGGTCGATTACCACTATCGTCGGATAACTCTTGTACATATATAGATACAGTACATAGTAGAAGAAAGCGTGGAACAGAGATTAAACTGCCTTCGAACAATTTACTTTTCGAAGAAGCAACCGTCACGTGATCAAAATGGCGGAAGGAGAAAGGAAGGAAGTAAAAAAGTGTCAAATGGGCTGTGACAATTTTGTTGGATCCGGGAACGAGTGACAAAGAAGGAATCGAAGGCGGATTCATCACGGTCCAACAAATTACTACCAGCTAATGCCATTACTACCTTGCCCATTACCACGGGTTATTACTTCGAGGAGAGAAGAACGGTCGAGGAACAACTACTGCCTGAGAATCAAACTGCCTGATGAAGCCAATTTTCTCCGCAGTTTTATAATGCCCCAAGCATTTTGTCCCTTATATTCGCGTCAAGATTTTATTCCAATCGATCATTTGCTACGACAACTCGACGCTTATTCAATCCTGTTAATGGATCTCTCAATTGCCAAAGTGGATGGAAAAAAGGAGTGTCGTGTAATCAATGGATCCACAAGATCTCAGACTCACTCTCGATGTCTTCATTTTAAGTGGGTTTATTGACGATTGTGAAGGTCTATTTTTGTTTCCCTAAATTTGTTGTTGTTGTTCTTTTTTTTTTTTTTTAATGACTTATAAGAGTTATGCATGCTTCGGAGTCACCGTGAGATTGTTTGGTATTATTCATATGATTTTTAGAATTCAGGACTCTTCACTTCTTTTTCTCCCTGATTCTTAACAGTCGGAAACGATTTCTGGATGCAGGGCCTATTTTTTGAATAAGTTCGTTGAAGAGGAATGGAAAAAAGTTTGAAAAAGTAGGAAATGGGTGAAGATTCATAGTTCGAAGATTGCCCCAGTTGGCGAATAGTCTGAGGATAGAAAGTTACGTCAGTTTCAACAGGGATCGCAACTCGAGCTGATCACGGCAATTTCGCCAGGAGTTTCGAGCCAGGGTAGGAGTTGATGTTCATTCGAATGTTGGGCTCTTGACACTTCGGGCTCTCGTCGAAGCTTCGAGGAAATAGCAACATGCAGAGCTATCAGCTGAAGGGGAGGGGTGGGGTTAAAGCGAACGAGATTCTCGAGCATGGTCGCCTCGCACGTGTGTGCAAGCCTCCAGGCTCGGGTTATAGTTGGACTAATTGGGACAATGGAAATTTCAGGTACGCTTGGTTGTAACCTTCCATTAAGGGGCATATATGTGTTCCATCTTCCTTTTTATTTCAATTTGCCACTTCTCGCAGTCTTTTTCATCGATCAAAATCCACTAGAAAAATTCCACCGAAAAAAGTGTTAAAAAATATAATCGATAAAAAAAACTCCGGGAAAGAGTATGGCTCAAAAAATATTTTGCGCAAAATATTATTCCTTTCACGGTATCTTTTGAAGCAAAGGCTACAGGAAGATGGGAAGGAGCGATATTCGAAACAGTGTACCAAAGATGCCTGGCATGCAGATAAAATTTGTTCAGCTAATTCGGTAGATGTTTATTCTGGCTGTATCAATATGAACCGGAGTTAAGATGGGGTTGGAAAGACGAAAGAAACAGTTGGAGAGGACTGAAGGAGATAGGGGTGTTAATTAGATGGCCTCGGTTAATTGAGTTTGCAGTTTTTGAGCTTTTCAAGCGTCAAGAAACGACGAAGCAAGATGTTGTAACGTAGTGTCTATGTGAAAGAGGTTAGGAGCAAGAACTATCGGAAGGAGATTTCTCGAATGCTCGTCCTCGAAGGCTATTACAGCCTGAAGATCCCAATGCACCTGCGAAACGCCGAATTAAATTGTTATCTTCAATTTTCTCACTTTTCCTTTCTCTTTTTCACGCTCTTTCACTCATTCTTGACCTCTTTTATGATCTCCATAAAGATCACTTATGATCTCAATGACCTCTGTTGAAATTTATGTCCTTAATAACTCTTGTTGAGATTTGTGAACTTACGTATCCGCAACAACGAGTAAAAAATAGCATGCGCTAAATTTCAATCCTATTTAAGGCATCGGAGTCAATTGTTTCGAGGTTCCAAAATGTCATGTTTTTAAGACCCTGATAAATATTCTTAAATGTAGACATTTTTAATAATTTTTTTTTTCGTGTTTTCGACGGCAGTACCCCCTTCAAATGAATGTAAAATAATTAGTTTTAGGGTATTATGAAATTAATTAGAGTCTTGAGAAAATTAATTAAAAATTCGGATAAATTTATACCATCTCGTGACAGTGCTTGAAGGGCCTAATTGAATCAGAATTTATGGAAAATAATATAATACCTTGAAGACGAAGGTTCTCGGATAGGAAATTCACAGATGTCACTCTTTCTCTTCTCTCTCTCTCTTGCGCTCTTTCTTTCCCTTTTCTCCCTGTCTCGATTCCCCAAGCAGGCTCAGCATTAATCCAAACCCACAAATTCCTCGAATGCCCACTGTCTCAATTTACCAGATAAATGCTTCACATATTTTGTGACCCAGTGCCACGAGAATGAGAGAATGAGAGAGACGGAGAGAAAACGCAAGAGAATTGAAGTTATGGCAGATGGAGTGAGGGCGAGTTTCTCTCGAGAGTCATCGAAACCCTCTGTACGTCGAAATATATTCGTGCTTTATGAATAACATGATTCATACCTCCCAAAGTAAACTCAACGAGAATAATATGTGCTCCACTGAGGGGTGCAGCACTCAAAGATGAAATAGAAACGGCAAAAGAATTGTTTCTTTTTTCTTCACCATCTTCCAAATAGAGAAAACGAGTGTATTTGTAGGAAATGAAGCCGTATTCGTGTTCGGAAAAAACTCAATAAATTACTTTCAAATAACCTTTTGTTAAAATGTCATTACGGCATTGTTGATATTATAAATATAATAATTATCGAGTTTTTAATGTTATAATTACTACAATTGTTTTAGGGAAAAATAACAGGATTGATTTTCATGATTAAAAGCCTTATATTTGTTATCGAGTTGATAAGAATTGGAACTGCGTGTATTTGTGAAGCAAATAAAACCTATTTAAAGATAGAATTAAGTGGAAACTTACCTGATTGATGGCTAAGGATGGCTATCAGTGGCCAAATGGCTCGTAACCACTTTCTACGAGTCTCCTTCATGATGGTATTTTCTTTCGTGAAAGCGCCAACCTGGCGCCCCCTGATGACGAAAATAAAACAATGATAAAATGAAAAAAAGACACGCACACTTTTGGTTCGGAGGAAAAGATACGAGCACAGTTCTTCTTGCTAATGACAAGCGAGCACCATCGAATTTTTATTATAGAAGAACAGTAAGAATTTAATTATTATTGATGGAAATAATAAATTAATTTCAATTAACGAGGGACAAAAAATGGGGTGGCTTCTTTGTTCTTAAATCCCTCTCGTTATCAGTCATTTTTGGAACCGAAATAACGATTTTTTGTACGAAACACGTCACCAAGCAATTTTATAGTTTTTTTTCACTGCTAGCTATTTAATCAGATCGCTTTCTAGAAGCGAGAAAATAAGCAAAAATAAGGAAGGGAAAACAGCTTTTTTAATCTCCGGTTTATACGCTGTTTTTATATATTTTTTTCATCCTCGCAAAGATTTTCTTTTGTTTCGCGCAGTTTTCTCGAACCTCCGGTCCCGTCTTCGAGACTACGGAACAAGAGAATATCACGGTATGATATCGTAACCACAAAAATTCACGAGGAAAAGTAGAAGATGGTGGAAAAATTAGTTGCCACCCTCTGGGTCTTTGTAGAAACTTTTATTTTTGATGAAGTTATCAAATTTCCTATTTTTCATGCGGTTTGAACAAAGTTTTTTCAAATTGTAAAATAATTTTACAATTGTTAATCATTAGTGTGATAGATTTATGTTTTAATGTTTATTTAGAGATTTAAAAAAAAAAAATTGTGTCTTTGGACTTTGGGCGAATTTTTGAGGTTTATTACAAAATGGCAAAATGTATTAAAACGGAGAAATAATGAATTTTTTTTTCTTAATTAATCACAATAATTGTTGATTCACTTTACGTCAGAATTATACACAATCGTCACGAATATGTAGAACAAGGGTAACTCCACTTTATCGAGATGAACACGTATCACGTAGGAGGGCACACTTTCCCATAATGTTCCGAGTATCTCTCGGTATTGAAATTCTCTGCACTCCACAGTCGAATCACTGTAATTTGCCTCGATCTCACGTACACAAGCTCTTACACAGTGATGATTCTAGTTTCCCCGCATAAATGAGTGTGTAAATGCAAATATGTGTGTAGTACACCCATTTTCCTCATCACGCTTCCGGTCTAAGTCAGTTTTTCAGTTCTAAAAATTTCTTTTTCTAGTATTTCTAATCGTTGCGTTCGATCGTCAAAATTTTTCGAGACTTCCACATTGGAAATTCCCCGTTCAAGGTCCACTATGCCATTGAATTCTTCATTTGTCTCGTGAGTTTTTTTTTACAGCCAACTAGAACAGAAAAAATATTTATAAACATTATTAATAATTAATTGATTGATTATTAAGATTCTTTTTCATTTTTAATGTTCCCGCGTATACCCTTTCGGGTTTTTATGAGCCCATCCCGTCACCTTGACCCCACTTTTTCCCTCACTTAACTAACGTTCTATTATTATTCCTGTGAGACCCCCATAGTGTTGCACAGCCACTCTCTCCTAATGCACTACTGTATCGTATTTGCACGAGGGCTAAGGGAAACTGTAGAAAACTCGGCTAATACAGGTGGCTATATTTGTACTGAGTTTCAATTCGAAACTCAGTTTGAAAGCGTGAGCTGGCACCCTTAGAAACTCAAAAGAACTGCTTCCCGGTGCATAGCCATGCCGTCACCCAACCAAGTATTGACCTCTCCCGAAAGTGCTCCACTTTGTAGATCGCCGAAGCCACATACCGACCGCATACCCCTCGCTGTCGGTAATTCTTTAACGTATTATATTGTCGTTATTCTTTAATCGTGTCTACTTTCCTAATTACGATGATATCAGTTTCACATTTTTCAATGTTTCCATATAACTCATTACAAAACATCACCGCTTATTAAAGTAAGATTATGGAGGTGAGTCTTTTTTATATGGGCCCCAGATAACCTGAAAATAAAATATTTTTTGAAATGGACAAGTGCGACGTTCTAAAAAAATGGGGTAGAATGTAATTTGACAAAGATAGAGGTTAATTTGGTTGGTTTTGGTTAGGTAGATTCTACGTGAACGTCAAGCCGTCCGCGAGAGATCCCGGGCTCAGAATAAGGTGGACTTCGGGATGTTTCCAAGCTAGGAGTTCCGTGCGGTGTTAATTAATCAATGAATCATAATTGATCGGGCACTATCGACATGGGGTGACAAGAGACTTCGAGCTGAAGGGTTGTTTACTCCATTAACCCTCTTGGTCGTTGTACACGGTTATCAGACCGAGAGGGAAGGTAGCTCATATACGTCATAGATACTTGTTAAAGGGGCTGAGGTTGGGGGAGGAGGAGGAGAAGAAGGAGAAGGAAGGAGGGTTATATATGAAGGCAGGTTATATCTTCTAATAGTGACGGTACATGGGGATGTACCGTTAGAGCGGCTTGTGGTACCTGTGGGACTGGTAACCAAGCTTATCTTCTCGTCATAGCCCTCTGCATCGAACGAATCTGCATCCAACGGTGGAAAGCCTGGGAACCTACTAACCACCATCATGGAAAACCAAGGATACAACCCCGAGATATATAATCCCTTACTGAGAAGACTGGATTACACGAAGACCTTGGAAATGGGAGAACCAAAGTACACCAACAACCCGTTTGCTTGAGTGTTGGATGGCCCAAGCCTCACAGACTTGAGAAATGGACGGAACTCAGAGGTAAACGACCTGTCTCCTTTTCTCACCACGTCAACATTCCCTAAAACGTCCTACGACCTAGTTCCCGCACTGACACTCTACTACTTGGATGTTAGTCTGAGCAGGAAACTTCAAAGACCCTTCAATCATCAGCTGAATTGTCCAGCTCCTTCTCGAAAGAGTTTTGAAGACATTGCCCGTGAAAGGATCGTGGTTGATGAACCAATGGGTTCGTTTTGACTTGTTTGGATTCGGGCATGTCCAATTTTTTACTGGGGTAGTGACTCTTCAACGATCTTTTGCAGACTTAAAAGCGAACCTCAAAGAAGGCATCAGGGGATCTTTGAACTTTGAAAAAGAGGGAGCGACGGCAAGCCTGAGTTGTCTTTAAGAATAGCAGTAAGGTTTTTGGTCATCGATTAAGGTTTTTTAGACAGCTTAGATCTCTCAAAGGTACTTAACCCGATTACCTAAGAGCCGCTGCAGCCCTTCCCAGAGTCCAATATTGATGGGCCATTGTAGATAAACTTTCATCGACCAACGCGTTGGGCTATTAATTATACGAGTTTGGAAGATTTTTCGAACGAAATACCCACTTCTCCTCTATGTTTTGCCATCTTGCCGTCCCAGTTTATATTCGGTGGTGAGCCTCGAATTTACCTCGAATGCTCCTAACGACTTCCGGGTGTACCAGGAGTGAAGAGGGACTCCGGGAGTACGTTGGTGGGAGATTATCGATAACCGTAAAAGGGGTTTATTGCCAAAGTTAGCCGTCAAACTTTTCTACCGGCAGATCGAAAACTTTGTATACACGATGTTGACTCGATCAGGGAATGGGGAAGAAGGGGTTGTGGAATAGGTAAGGAGCCAAAGAGTGCTGATCCGACGGATGAGCAAAATGGCAAAAAGTCTTCACCAAAGATGCTCCATCACGTCCGATTTCCCATGAAATATGATGACCTACCCTTAAACTGTCGAAAAATCCTGTTTACGTTCGATCTTCACGAAAATGGAGCCTAACCTAAAAATCATAGGTTAGTTGACCACGGGTGAGTTTCATGGTCCACGTGAACGATAGGTTAAATGCAAAAAAATGTACTTCGAGCCTAATTTAAAAAACTAAAATTAGGAAACTAAGGGTGGTTTTGATGGTCCTAGCAGACATTTGCCGATCAATAAAAATCGTACCAGCTTGATTTCGAGGATTAGGTCTAGAACCAGTATCTTTTCAATAGTTTTCGAGGATAAAAAATATTTCCATGCTCATCAAAACGTTGAGTCTCGAGACAGGGGTAATTTAACATCGACAACATTCATTCACCTGTGTAACGCGATTTTCACGGCCTACCAGATGCCTTTAGGCAGTGCTCGGCTCAACGAACAATCCCATACATCAACCGCGATATTGCATAAAGAGTGTGTCCAAATATTTGACGCTTCGAATTGCCAAAGATATATTTTTATTTCATTTTTCAAACAATATGTTTATCAAAAAAGTTTTATTTATAGTTTGTTTTATTATTCATTTTCACTCGTACAACTCCTTCCAACAAAACATTTATTATACCGGTACAAAGTTGTCTCATGAATGTTATTGAGACCGATAACAGTGGAATTTTACAATTCCATTGTTATCCAACAATCATACCTAGCAAAGTTTACATTCACTAAAAACTTTTCTCCTCGTTATTTTCGTCCCATAAAACACGCTCTGTATAAAAACAATGATTTTTAACTTGTTTTCCAAATGCGGCGTTATTTGGATGAAAAAGTCGAAGCTTTGGACGTTTTTAATATGTTACAATATTTAATAATACTTACTAAATAATGAATGTAAATCAACAATAATTAAACAATTATTTCACTAGAAAACTAAACGAAAAACTTGAAAATTGGTGAATTTATGGTAAAGAATTTTTTTTTACACACAACAACCAAATCTTTCCACAAAAATTGGAAGCGCCTGGTGTTTTGCATAGAAGAAAATAATGGACGACATAGGAAAAAACTGCTGTTATAGTAAAAGAATCCAGCTCACATCCTCGTTACGAAGCTCCATTTCAAAGAATGTATGTACGTACGTAAAATAATACGGTCAAGCGTAGATTCGGTCGAGAGCACAACGTAAAATAGGGAAAATAATTTTTTATCTGCTACCGAAAAAAAATTTGAAGACAAGTTTTCAAAAAATACATATGCTAGTTAAATTACAAAATGATCGTTGCAACGAGTGTAAAATAAATCATCCATTAATTCGTATTATTAATTGCATCCGTATTGATTGAATTATGATAATAATTAATTATAATTATATGAGATTTTTAATTATTCATGATTCCTTCAGTGTTGTTTATTAACATTGATATTAATAATGGCGTTAATATTGATTCGTGTTTAATCGACAAGCAGTTGAGAATAGCGGAATCTCGATTTTGATTCACAACTTACGGAATTTTGAGTACGGACTATTTAAAATCGCTCCATTGTATAAAAAAATCAGTACGTTCTACTAAAACAATGATTGAATCATATATGAATGGATTCTCCTATTTAATCAGCAAGACTTCCGAGAAAAAATTGACAATATCCAGTATAAATCATTTGTTTCGCCGTACAATTGTTGAAGTAATAATCTCAAATTGAAAAGTTATATTTACAGTCCATCAAATAACTTTCATGTCTCGGTACGAAACAAATAAAAAGTTATTTTGTCAATGCAATACGGACAATAATTTTGAAAATGATTTATTTTCTTATTTTGTTGATGATTTATGTAGGTTTGTTTGGGCACAACTATGGTAATTATTGGATAACTTTGACACACACACAAAGACACTGTCAGTAAGCGGAAAATGAAACTTGTGCGGACTCATTAATAACTTGTCGTTAGGAAACACTTGTAACACTGTGAACTTTCGAGACTCGTCGTGGCAAATCACTTATTCAAAGGTTTCGCTTAACTGACCCTCGTGCATTGGACCTATCGAGAAAATTCTGAGAAATCGAGAAAAAAGGTGACGAGGTAACATACAGTTTCACAGAATAAAATTCTTATCCAGGTCAAGAGAATGACCCCAATTCGTAATTAATTTTTTGCGAAACAGTTTATGCTTGTTTTTGTAAATCGTCTTAGAGTAATTTTTGCAATTTTCCAATTTAATTTTTCGAACCATAGCAATTCGCAGTGAGTAATTACATTTCTATGAAATCAGTTGCTTCATGGGTTTAGTTTCTAAGTTTTTTTTTAGTTTGTATCGATGGATGTTGATTATGTTCAATTACATTTGTCAATAAGCTTAATCACAAGTTGTTCTAATTCAAAGACATAGTATTTTTATATATCTTAATGGAATGAATTTAATTTCAAATTATTCAAATAAATCATTATAGAAATTAGTCATTTTTGACTAATTGTCCAAAAATTAAATGTTCATCATTCCTAATGAAATTTCCTATTTCAAGAAAGACACTACTTCGCAACTCATTCATTTTTTTTTAATGACGTTTTCTAAATTGATTATTACTTAATTAATGATTGGTTAATTCATTACCATTGATAAATATACCGGATCTTAGTGCAACAATTGGGTTTGCACCTTTGAGGATAATTCCTTGCAATTTCCGGAAATATGCACTTTAAATCCAGCGAGTATACGTTGAACGCAAATATTTATTTGAAGAGCACGGAACGAGGATATTTGGCAATATCACGTTATAATACAAGTCAGGAGTCCGGTCCCGCGTGACGGTTTGTCCGCGACTGAGCGCTCAGTGAACCAACCCCCCCCC
>JABSMR010060786.1:0-14052 GCA_018902295.1 Dusona sp. PSUC_FEM 10030013 | reverse complement strand
ATAGCAAGTCAAAGAAAAAATTACTTTTCGATGATTTTAAATGTACGATTAAGGTTGTATTGTAATCCAGAATTTTGTTTTCGGATTTGGTTTTCAGGACAGAATAAATTTGAAATTTTGCTTTCTTTTCGCTTTCCGAAATTTTTTATACTCGCATTTACGTCAATACATTCTCTATTCATCTTATAAAAACGCGTACAGATTAAAAAAAAATAGATAAACTTCAGAGAGATAAACTTCATATTTTTCTCAAAAATATCCTTTTTAAATTGTTGACCACAATATCTCGATAACCAGTTGGCCGATTGAGTTAAAATTTGGTACACATCTTCATTAAACTGTTTTTCAGCAATGGTACCAGAATTGAACGAAATTAATTGTTTTTTTCTCTGGGTGATTTTTTCCTTGTGTGTGTTTTTCTTTGGTGCCATTGCTCACAACATTGATAATACAGATTCAGAATACGTTTGGTTTTTTTTTCGGATGCACAGAACGTGCACCCGTAATCACCAATCAGAAGATTTTTTCCGGCACTGTTGTACAAAATCAAACAAAACTATGAAATAAATGTTTTACGTGTTTTTAAACAAACAATAAACATGTGTATGTGCAAAAAAAATACTCGAAAAGTTTTAAACCTATTCGATCTTAAAACTTACCTCTGAAAACGATATTCTAGAGAGCAATACGGCCTTAATCATGATGTTCAATGTACGACGAAGCGAAATATTAACTAACTGAAAATATTGCAACATTCTATATAATCCATATATTTATCCTAGTTCGCTGTTATTCTAAATTGCAATTTTACAACGATTGATTAACAAATTTTAGAGTTTTCCTTAAAATAATTATCGTCCATATACAAATAGTGAATACGACGAAAAGAATTCCGCGTGTCTGTTGATATTAAAATCTACGAACGGGAGATTGACGAAGGGACGATGTTCAGTAATTGTACATGAAAAGTTTTCGTGACAAAAGCTTCAGTAGAAATAAATAAAGATACGATCTGAGCATGGTAAAACTTCTTTTCACCCTAGCCAAATGTCAAAATGATAATAATTAGCGTTCTGTCGCCAGGATATGAACGCGATCACTTCCACAATGCGATGTGGTACTCTCGCAGCTAGAGACACGCGGAAATTCACGTCACGAAATTATGCCGAGCACGGAAACTTCGTCGATGCTGTAGAGCTATATAATTTACGGAACGTTGAGAGGAGTTCGGTTGTACATTTACAACTCGTGGGGAGCTTATGAGGAGAGAGGAAGGGGAAAAGGACAGTAATACTTGAAATGAGGAACGAGCCAAAGAGAGAGAGGAAATAAAGATAAAATATGACAGACTAATATAATTTGCTGTGGTTGGTATAAGCATCGAAATATTACGTGCGGGTACTACATGCAAACATAAAATATATTTATACTTCAGTTACATGATATTTCTTGTAGAATCGTCACTTGTAAATAGTTCTCCGATTCAGAATTGAACAAATAACATTGGGGGTATGACAATAATCATAATCTAGCAACATTTAATTTAGCATGTATATGAATCAAAGGACATCAGCACTCAAATTCAATGAATATAGGTACTGCTTATTGAGAATCGTAAATTATTCGTAATACAACAGAATGAAAAGCGAGAGAAAATCTTGACTTTTGAAGGCTTGTTTTCGTGTTAGTTGATAAGCGTTGACGGGTCTAGGGCGATCGTTTTGTAAATGGGTATGTGCCACTTCGTGCTATTTTACTCACATTCAACCAAATCGATAGGATATAATACATGTATGGCTAAACTACACGAGATCAATTGCAGGTTAGTGTATATATGTATTTATGAGAAGCAGCAATAAACCTTGTTAGATAAGCTTGTTCGAAATTGCTACGGTGCGCGTGCGATAATTGCTCGCGAGAGAACTGGGCGTCCGAGTTATTTTACTATTACTTTTTTCCTCGTCCATCACTCACCTCAATCTCACCTCATCCTCTCTCTTTTTTTCTTCCTATTTTTTTACTTTATTCGCCTCTTTCTCTCGGAATCTTGTTCCAACGTTCAAACGCTCACACGTTCAAACGGGCAGAGGGTTGTAGAAGGGAAATGCTGCTCATTCTCCCTTGTACGATTCACCGGGTGTAAAAAGAGCCAGCGCCTGGCACGAAGAGGCTCCAGGCTTCAACACGGCAAAAGTCTCGTTTCCAAGCTTCGCTGTCTCACGAAACGTGTATAAAAGCTACGTTTATGACGAGCCACTAGATAATCGCCATCTACACAAAAATAATAACGAAATTTGAAGTACGTATGAAACAAAAAATGACGAAGAAAGTATAAGCATAAAAAATGTAAATTGAAACTTACGCTAGTGCTCTCTCGGGAAATATGCGCATTCCCAAACACCATTTACATGTTACTTACTCGATTTAAATTTCTTTATCGGTGCAACGATTCGTGAATGCATTGACAAAATGAATGATTTGTTGAAATGATTTGTGAGTCGCTTATAACGCCGATATATTTAGATAAATTCATTGAAACTTAATGGGTTATCGTATACTTTGGCGATCTCTAACGAAATAATGTTTTTTTTTTTACAGTATCTTTCCTTCGGTATCGCGGATATAACTTTACTCGTTTCCGTCAAATACGACTTAGAATAATTCGAGTAGAATGCTGAATAAGTAGATTGTTATGTAAGTAAATGAATCAGATCTCATTTCGGATAAGCAGACATTTTTTTGATTGAATTAAAATGAGGTATAAAGAGAATACAATAAAATTTTGGAAATTGCATATAAATTGCGGAATATAGCTAAGTAGTCATTTCAAAATTTCGCGTGATATATTCACGTGCGTTTCACCTAATTTCAGCATATTTCCGTGCTCATATAACTGCTCTTGTTCGATCATGAGAAAAGACGAATTCACGGTGGAACACACGCGAGGAACATTCTCTCGATGGCTTTACTACCTCTATCCTCACGTTCCCAAGGCGCCTAAGCTCTCATATTGGTTTTATTGCAGAAAAAAATGCCCTACTGCCTCGAGTGTTGTTCTATTGTCATGATTTTTAAAGCTCCTTCATAGGGCCAAGCGAGCGGAAATTCTTTTTTATACAGCGCCCGGTCGTGCATCTGCGAGAGATCAGCAAGGCGTTGAAAGAAACTTATATTGGGTATACATCGTCACGATTCTCAATATTTCCAAGTGGAAGAAAGTATCGACAGTTCATAGTCTATCTAAAACTATCGAGAAAAAGCAACTCCTCATTTTTCTCATTTACCACCATAGATATGGTGCAAAAAAAGGCACAAAAGATTTCATGACTTTTCTATTACGACATTTACATCAGAAAATAATCAAGGAAAAAATTATCAGTCTTCAAATGAATTTGATACATTACAAAAATTACCAAGAAACTTTAGCAGCTTTCAGCTTTCCGCTTTAACAAAGAAGATGCAAGAGAAGACTACAAAAAAAAATAGACAAATATCGAGAATAATGAGGACATTAAAAAAAATTCATGTATATCGATAAGGACGCTGTTTGTGGAAAATCGATATTTTTGAAATAACAACATAACTTGTGCGATGCGAAACTGGACTCTCGAGGTCTGTTGAAGACTCGATTCACGACGCGTACAAGTATTTCTTTACTATTGAAAAGCGCGTTTCGTCCTTCGTGTATTGATACAAAAGAAGCTCGTCTCTCGGGGTGGGCTTCATCGTGTTCGTATTGAAGTCACGTTGACCCGAGTATAGAGATGTAGAGAGAGCGAGAGAGATTTGAGTAGAGGGAGAGGAAGAATCTTGTTATGGCTATGGGAAAACCAACCCCTTGGGCTATTGCTAACCCCCTTTCCTCCCGAGTCAACCGCCACCCACAGTCCTCTCGGACCCTTCACCTCTTAGACTTCCTTAGTTGAGATGGTCTTCGTTCGCACACTCGTATACGCAGAGGCCGAAAAACCTTTCCGTATATATCCCTTGTATACTTGCGTTTGCGCGAGTCACACTGGTCACAATACACAACTTATTTGTACGAGAGAAAAAAGGCCATTTCTTATCAATACATAATTTGATATTAAGAAAGCCAGCTCGATCTTCATTTAACGAACAAGACCGATTTTGGATCTGGGAGCTTTCTTCTTTTTTCTCCGTGTTTGACCTATTGATTGAAAAATTCAGGCAGATTGACACATCATGTATTTCGAGATATCATGCGAATGAAAACTCTGGTTTATTGACATTCTTGTGTGCTGGAATCTGGTGGCTAATGTACTGTGATATTGAAGGGTTGAGATTGATTGAAAAGACTAAAATGCTAGATTTTTCTTGTGTATTATCTTTTATTTATTTCCACGAAAAGTCTTGTATCGTGTATTCGGTGATTTTCTACAGTGTTTTTCTTGGAGATTCACTTGAGCACGCGAGATGATTGTCGGGCTTTGTAGCTGGAGCTTTGGAGAACACGAGATGTGGTTTGTCCCTCGATGACTAAAGATAAACCCACGGGATATGACGAGGAATGCGAACTGCAGTAAAAGGACAGATATTTTCTTCTACCCATTCAACTGTTGGAAATCTTTGTTTATTACTGGAAAAATATCCTTGTAATGATGAACGTTCGAAGAAAAATTTTCATCGATCGTAAAAAAAATATCTTCTATTTGGGAATATAATTATCGACATTTTTACTTATACGCAAATTTATGTATATAAATGTGTAGATGAAGTGATAAAGTCGATTATGTGTATTGAAGACAACCACTAGAGGCGACTGACATGAACGTCTGGCCACAGTGCTTTGATCTTGTCAGAATAGAGAATTGGAAAGTATGGAGGAAAGGCTAACTGGTACAAAGAGCTTCCAAGGATCAAGAGACTCGCACCCTCCGAGACTTTGCCAGCTTCGTGAGTCTCATACCGATCATTTCGTACTCCCCATCACTTTTTGCTATATATTCCCAATAAAATTCACGATAGAACTTCCACAGCAATGCACGCTTTGGTCGTGTCATGAAATTAAAAAAAAGTATCAATCGCGTA
This sequence comes from Dusona sp. PSUC_FEM 10030013, assembly GCA_018902295.1. Lineage (NCBI taxonomy): Eukaryota > Metazoa > Arthropoda > Insecta > Hymenoptera > Ichneumonidae > Dusona > Dusona sp. PSUC_FEM 10030013. The sequence goes on along the minus strand of JABSMR010060786.1, from coordinate 9,003 downwards.
TATAACGTTTATTCCACATGTCTGATTTATCATAATTAGAAAGTTCCAATTTGCAATTTTATTTATCACGAGCACCATATCGTTCAAATTATTATCATGATTATCTCGAATCTTGACTGAAGCAATCTATTTTAGTTAATCGGTTATATATACCAATAAAATAAAAAGAAATGAAACACGAGAGATCTATAAGACAGTCCAAAATGCGAACAATCGAAAACAGAACTTAGGAAATTGGACGGTATAACTTAATGCCCCGTAAGCTTAGCATTTCAGGGTAGGTTAACGACCCCCAAATATATTTATGGTTGGGGTAGGTTCAGTTGCAGGGATTTTTTTCGTCTGACGAGGGACGAGGGTGGCCCCTAATTCGTCATAACGTTTTTGTTTCCCGTCAATGGGCCGCTAATACCCGAGATCCTGATGGTTCTATCTTTCCTTTTTTCCCCGCGAGGAATATCGCCCTTTGCTTCGAACCCTGAACAGATAACCCCTGTACGTCCCTTCCATTTGCTACTTTTTCACGTCTCTTTCTGCCGCTCGCCATTGCGATCTATGTTATATATCGCTATCTCGCTCATTCCAGCAGGTCAAACTTTATCGCCTGTTAAATTGGGATCCCGTTAAGAGAGTGAGAGAAGGATCGCGATAAAATACGATATAGCTCAACGGCAACGAGAACGAGACAACCAGACGGAGATAGGATGAACAAAAGATATCTGGAAGTGTGAAAGACAGACAGCGAACGAAATATTGTGGGGAAAAAGGCGAGAGAAAGATCGAACTAGTCAGCGCTGGGATTTTATGACGCAATTAAATATGTCGGGCACTAATTGCTTTTTCACTGGCGGCACCAATCGTCCAGTCTACACATACCGATCGAATCGAATAAAAATCCCCGCGCACGCGTTTACAATCTTCACAACTTTGTTTCACTCAGTCTTTTCAATCTTGCGTTTTTCTTTATTAATCCTTGATGGGCCACAAGCGCTACAAGTGGTTACTTTGTAATAAAATTACAGTAAATCCTGCAATAAAAAAAAAAGAACACAAAGTATCAACGCGGGTAATGCGGCGGGATAATTAGTGAGCCTCCCAAGACCAAAGGCAAAATTCATATTTTGATTTAAGAGCCTGTTATACCACATTATTAATTTTAAATTAATAGGAGATTTTTTAAGACTTTTCTTTCGAAAAAGAATCTTGTTCGATTCCGAAGGAATCGTTGATGAACTATAACTTAACCAAATATAGAAATTGCAAACATGAGTCTACTTTCATAAGATCTCTTGAAAAAAAAGTTTCTAGTATGAAATATCTGTATACATATACATATTAATTACAAATGATACGAATTTCTTATACTGACTCGTAAAATGCAACACTTCTCGTCAAAATTGAATGTTGAAAAAATAATGATGAACTCATCAACTTTTGCAATGAACCATCTGGAATTTCAAGTTTTAGGGCAGTGCTTAAAAATATTAACTAATAATACGGCAAAATATAGTAGTTCATCGATCTGCTTAAAAAAGATCGATTTTTTTCATGTTTTTGTTCGTAAAAAATGATTCGGAAATTAATCCTATTCGATAACATCATTAAAAAAATTGTTATCATTCATCGATTCAATTTTACGAGGGCGACGCATTGTACGAGGGCCCCCTAACTAATAGAGTAACTCGCCAACCACGAATTGAACAATCGGCTAGAGATGTTGAGTGTGTAATCGTATACACCGGTGGCAGGTAAGGTGAGTGTGCCTGTGTGTTCTGATGAAGGTGATTGCAGGTGCTGGTGGCATTTTCGTCGGTTGGGGTGAATTGGACTAAGTCATGCGAGACTCTCCGCCCCCCCCTCCGCATTCTCCCGTGTTCGGCGTCGCGAGCGCCCTTTAATCGGCTTCGGGACGCCTCTCTTACCAGTGTTTAGCCGTCTCCGCAATCCACTCTGCCCCTTATATGTATGTGTAATCGTGCATGGCCTCGTTCAACCGCTTCGCAAAATACCAGCGTATTCCAAATTCCCATAGTTTAATAGCAGCGACCCCGAAACACGAGTTTTTACTCGGAAGTGATACGGTTTTTTTGTATCTCGCGAGCCCCCACTTTTTCATAATCAACACCGAAATCCCTCTCTGCGAGGATTGTCGGAGCGCAAATTTTTTTTAATCACAAAAAATATCTCATTTCTTCCCCCCTGTTTGATTTCGCTGGCATTCTTTCGTTCGAATTTCAAAGCAATATTTTTGGCAGACGTGTCCCAAGAGGGAGGATATCTGATAAATCATCGAAAATTTTACTGTATTCGAAAAACGTTCGCACGATCTCTTCAAACAACTATATTTTTTCAAAATAAAATCACCCATCCTTTTGACCTGAGTGGAATCCTTTGAGAAATATTAATTAAACCGATAATTCATTGTTTATTAAAAAATTTAAAAATTCCGAAATATAATGCATAAAAATATCTACATGTAAACGTAATAAATGAGTAATAATCGGAACAGTTTTCTTAAAGCTTTAAATGGTGGTAAGGAAAGTTGAAATGAAAAAAAAAACTTATCTCGTAAGTTTTAGCAATTTTGTCGAAGATGGTGGACTTCCGGTGCGTGGTGCGGTCAAATGGCGGCGCTCCCTGACGAGCCGCCGGCCAATCGATACGACGTGTGAGGGAGAGTCCGAGAGAGGGGGATGAGCGAGAGCTAGATGTATTTTCGAGTTGGGGGATTAGGGTGCGGTGACGTGGGTGTTGGTGTCAGAGGGGCGTTGAGTAAGAAGTTGGAGGCGGAGGTGAAAGAGATGGTGGAGGTCGTAGGGTTGCTACACACAGGCTAAGGTTGATACGCAAGAGGTTTGGTGTTCGAGGAGTCGTTGCGAAAGAAGGGGGTGAGAGGGTCGATGCAGCCGAGCTGGACCAAGGTCCAGAGAACACTCTCACTCTTGCTCGAGCTCGTTCTCCGAGCGGCGGTGGTTGGTAAGGGCTTGAGAAAGGACAAGGGGTGCGCTAGCCCGTTCTACACGGCCGTCAGGGTGAAAGATGTGGCAAGGAAGAGGAGCAGTAGGTACGAGAGACTCCGGGAACGATGAACGCTCCAGAGAAAGCGAGGGAAGCTCTCAAGGGGCAAGGAACAAGGGGGTTGGTGAGGGCTTACAAGAGTGAGAGCGAATCGAGAGCGAGAGTGAGATGGCTTGGATGGCTACACTCGCCAGCAAAGGGGTGGAGGGTGAGATACCAAAGGGTTCTCTCCTTCGTACCAGAGAAAGTGAACAGTGGTGTTCAACTGGACGATGCCCTTGGCTTCGGTTTTTTTGTTTAATCTGGTTTATTCAGAATTGATCAATTTCAAGTTTCTTCTACCATAGTTCCTCATAAAGAGAGAGGCCATCCAATCGGGATCAGATTTTGGGTACTTGAAATAAAGATAAATAAATAATTATCAATGGACTTGGCATCTGCAATAATGATTATTAATATCTTTCATTCACATACTCATATCTATATATGTTAATTATTGTTGGAAACTCTACATTTTTTTACACATGAAATGTCCACACCAAACCTAAGGCGAATAATTAACAGCGGTTTTCAGAATAAAAAGAATTCCTGCAAAAATATTGATTAATTATATTAATGAGAGTATCGGTACCTGGAAAAAAAATTCAAAGTTGATTTTATACTAAAGGATGTGTACACTCATTTCGGAATACAAAATACCATGATAATTGCTATCCCAAATTAGCTACCCTTGTTCTAGATTTAGAGAAATTGAATGCTTGTCATTCCATAGTTTCCTGTATATTTGCTGATAAAATCACATTCGCTTATTTTGTTTATAATTACTTTGCTCCTACAAACATGCGTTGAACGATGTAAATCTGCACCAATTATGTCCAGAGGTACATCACGAAATCATTTTATTTTTAATTTTCTTCGTCAAATTACCTCGAGGGTCAAACAGCTGTAACACGAGAAACAAGGAGAGAAAGTTTTGTGACGTTTCCAGCAATTATTTTGTTCACGCTAGACATGCAAATTTAATGTTAGCGGAAGCTAATGCCCAAGAAAGGGGACCTGTCATAACTTTTGCGCAATTCCAACATTTCGCGTGCTCGTAATTTTAACGCTCATTTCGACCCGGTATGTTGAAAAACCTTACCGTAATTACATGACGTCAATTGTTATATGTTCATGTAGAAATGTTCTACTTTTCATGCATCAACTATTCAGGCCAAAAGAAACCAAGCAAGTTACAAAATGTGGTCGAAATTTGAGATCCGGCTTTTTTAAACAATCTTCTAAGTGTCTATTCCAACCAACTGCATAAACCCTACAGTTTTAGATTTTATTTTCGTCCTCATTTCTTTCGTAACTGAAACTATAGTTTTCAACTCAACTCAACTCAGTTGTTCGTATAATTAATTTGTTATTTTCTCTAATTTTTACACACAGATAGTTAAGATATTAAATAACGAAACTCATAGATGACCGCGATCTTAGGCATTCATACAAAAGACACACGCACGCCTTGACAACGAAGAGTTGTTATCGACAGTCTGAGACGAGAGATAAATACGACAAGACGTGTTCTCTCCAAATGTCAAATAAAGTTATCGCGACTATAAAACATGAAAGAGTGTTTTTTTTTAAATGTAACAATAAATTCCATAAAGGTTATTTTCAGTAACAACGAATTCAATTTTTACTGGACACTGAGGGAATTTTTCCTATATTGACGCAGGTCAATTTTATTGGGAAAGCACCGTAAATTTTACCGCGTGCCTTGTAAATGTGACCAAGCGATTCGTACATTTTAGAGTCTATAATTTTTACGGTGCGAACAATGAAAGTTATGCTTAACATATTTACTTTTCCATCCTAAGCTAAGGATAACTTCACGTTTACTTATAAATAAAATATTCCAAATTCTTTCCACGTTCAAGTGTATCGCGGTAAATGAGATATTGAAAAAAACCATGCCTCTCAAGCTAACCCTTAAGCGAGAACAAATATAAAAGAGGCAAAGAATAGACTTTTAATTGGCAAGTTTTTCTCGAAAATTTTTATTTTCGCACAGATTCTGGTTGAGTCTGACGAAATTAGCTGAATCCTCATTCCCCATAGGAGAACAATGGATATAAACAGGAAAACGTACTTGTCCATATGGTAAATATGTCGTTGAATATTACCCATGCGGACTGAGAGGGAATTAGAGAGTGGATGAATGCTTGCACGGTAAGCAAGGGAAACAATGCACAGCTCAACCTGCTGGTTCTGCCTGACAAAAAAAATGTATGACTTTTAAAAATGGAACGCCCCTAAAAAAGTGTATTAACCATAAATAAATAATTAATTAACAATAAATACGATCAATTTGAATTGTTGGTATAGTCACTGTTAATTCCAATAACTTCGAATGGTAATGAACACAAATTTGAATTTAAATCAACATTTAATTATTTTTTTTCATATACATATATTACGTACATACTAGCTATTACCTGCGGTTTCGCTCGGGTTGTAAAAAAAATTTTGTTTGATTTTTATATATTTTTTTATTTTCTGATGCGTCTATATATCATTCCATCACGAACTATACGTATGCCAAATTTGGTGAAGTTTGGTGAATTTGATAATTGATTGGGTGCAGAGTTATAAGATAACAAACAAACGAACTTTCGGATTTATATATTTGTTTTATTTGAAATGTTTCCGCGTATACCCTTGCGGGTTTTTACGAACTCATCCCATAAGTTTAACCTCACTTTACTAACTCTCATGTTCCTGTGAGATACTCCAAAAGTATTGCCCACAGTTACTCTTTACTAATACACTATTGTATTGCATTTACCCGAAGGCCAAGGGAAACTGTGGAAAACCCGTCCGATACAGGCGGCTATATTTTTACTGAGTTTCTGTTGTTTAGCATCATCAGAAACTCTGGAAAACTGCCTCCACACAACCAAGTATTGGCTTCACCCCAGCATGCTTAACTTGGGAGCTCTATATTATGGTCTGAAAGAATAAATAGCTTTACATTCTCAATTAGACAACTTTTCCCGATCAATTCACGATCTTCTCAATCGCACGTATTGAAATATTGTTTAATATATTACAAATGCGTACATACATGTTTAAGTATTTGGGCTGACGTAACCTAGAGAATGTGAAGTTCTTCGCTGGGCACATATAGATACGGTTGTTCGTTGAAGCGTCCATCTCGCCACCCTCATCCAGCATCATTTCCTTCTTTTCGCAGCTGTGCGTATCTCTATCCACCTCTATAACCCTCGCAGACTTTCTCCGCGATATCGGTAGCTCTCTTTTTCGCCCTCTCTTTCGCGAGAAAAGCAGTGAAACTAAGGGGGAATTGACCGGCGATCCAGTGGTTCTCAATATTTTTTTCATTATTTATAAAAATTAATTAATCTTTTCATGTGTAAAATTCGATACAGCTGTACCTTCAGAAATCTTGAAAAATAACACTTAATTCCATGGTAGAAATTCAAATAAATACTGTCTTATCGTTATTTAGTGGTATCCTCGAAATTGACAAGATGATATGAACTTTTTTTCTTAATTCGGAGACCTGCTCTGTCTCTGTTTTCGAAATCATGTTATTTCGCCCCAAAATATTGAATACACACGAAATATTCTTCTGTACAGGAAGAAAAAATGAAATGCGTGCAATTCATGCAAAAGGCACTTTTATTAAATTTAATTACAATTTAAGTAAGAATTCAATTAATTGTATAAAATCATTAAACGTGTATGAACTCGAGAGTTATCTTCCTACAATGGATGATCGAAGGCCACACCGTCCCGAAAAGTTAGAAATTAATTCTAGGAATGTACTCCGAATGCCATAAATGACCTGTGTATATACATATCGAGTAGCACTATTTGTACATTACGCGGCAAGTAGATGAACATCCGGGCTCGCATGCTTTCGTAGACTTCGTACACGGTGGTAGCAAACCATGTTCTACCTCTCCCTTCTTCTTTGCCCCACCCCAATTACGGTAATGGACCCAGAGATGCTTTTATCGTGGTAATGGTAATGGTGGAAGTGCGCGTTTATATACCGTACACAAGAGACATCTGGGTACGTATCTACCATCTGAAGCTTGTACTATATATATATATGATACCGTATGTCACAAGTATATCTTCGAGGTCCATAAAAATCGTCTAAAAATATGATAACAACGAAAGAAAATGTTTCGTACGGTTGTTAGTTCTCGTCTAAAAGTTTAATTTCATTTCCACGATAAAATTTTTCAACAATGTCAACATAAAAGTCGAGGTATTCTAAGCTAGAAAACTAATTTCACTTTTGCGAAATACCCAAACTTTGTAGTGAAGGTTTGTAACCCATTTTTTTGTACGGGAATTATTTATTTAATCGTAATTACAATTAATAAAATTTTATACTTTACAGAACTGAAGAAAGCAAAAAGATTGATGAAAATCGTTCTCAGTACAAGGTAGATGTAAAATATTGAATATTATTTCTGCCGATTAAATTAAAAAATTGATGAAAACATAAATTCGCGAAAAGTGAAGCGGAAAAAACTTTCAATGACTTATAGCATCTCGGGGTGGAGTATGAGATAATTAAAAGGGTTTTTTCGAACCCTTTGCCCAACGGCATGTTAATCGTACGGAGCTCATAGGGTGGCAGCGAAGGGTGTTTTGGCTGGACAACGCGTAAGGTCGCGATCGAAGAGGAGATGAGAGAGGGTGAGCGTGATAAAATGGGAAAGATAAAGAAAGAGCGAGGCCAAAAGGAATAAGGGAAGAAAAAGGATAACCCAAAATGTTTGAGGGGTGAAAAAGAGAGCGAGAGAGATGGAGAAAAAGAGAGGAGAGCTGGAAAGTGAGTTTCGGAACGCAATGTCCGGCCTGGTCCATTCGAGGCGGAGATACGAGTATTGATCTAGAAAGCTGTGAGAGGAAACCCTCCACGAGCACACGACGACGACGACGCCGCACCTCCTTCGTCTCCTTTGCCACACGCATAGCGTCTCTCTCTCACTCGCTTCTTCTCCTCTTCCTGCTTCTTCGCGCGTCGGCCAGGAACAACCACTACGTGATCGCAAAAGCTTTCCTGCGAAGGGGTGCGGCAGGGGGAGATCTTGCTTGACCGAGGGGAGAGCACCACCAAGCTAACATCACAAGCCCTCGTACGATGGGGAAAGGAGTGAGTGGTGGAGATGTCGAGCATAATACTACGGAGGAAATGATGGTCACTCTTCGTTAGATTCGTATATTTTAAACGAATCAAAAAATTCTACAATATTTTCGCAACATTTTCTGTTAACCCTTTCAAACATTTATTTACTTGCTGGAGCATATAATTTCTCTTTGCTTAAAAAATATTCGCAAATCTATATTTTGGGATACATTCTCAAAATCTTGGAATTTGAGAAATAAATTACTGTATTTTTTTTTCACATCCAAAGACGTTGAAAAACATGTAGAATGTAGATATTTTTGAGACCAGAAAAATCCGATTGTTCATCGAAAGGCGATTCTCCTCTACGGAACATTTAAAATTGAGAATTTTCGAATTTGTTTAGAAAAGGTATCGAAATACTTTATGGATAAAATAATAAAGTCTGGATCTCAGAAAAATCGATGTGAAGAATCAATGATTATGATTCAACAATTATCGAAGGTCTCAAAGTAATAGAGTTCCGTATAATTTAGGCCAGAAGCTTGGCGAATAAAAATTTTGTGACTCTTTTTATCCACTGAACCGCATTAACTCCGACTCCGTTTTCTACTACAGAAGAGCGCTATCCCGGAGTCATGGGGGAATAGCCAGCGTCCGGCATTCTCTCCTTTTTTCACGTTCTCCTTCTTGCTCTTCACTTCAGCGTATAGTCTTGTGGGGGAGACCGCTACCCCTAAAGTTATATACGCACGTTCACTCTCGCTCGCGGGTGCTTTCCTCCATCGAAGCAGTCGCTATCTATATACATATATACATATATATAT
>JABSMR010060676.1:0-14061 GCA_018902295.1 Dusona sp. PSUC_FEM 10030013 | reverse complement strand
AATATTTTTGTTGAACGTATTCAACTAAGTTATTCCGTCCAGGCAATAAAATTTTGATTGTTTCAAAAAAACTTCGATATACCGAAGCAAAACTTTGTTCGAACATTAAGAATTTCGTGGCCTGGAGGAAATATTTCTGATGAATGTTTCCAACTAAATATTTCACTGTTCAAACAAAATTGGGTGTTCAGTGAGCCTACGTCGTCGAAACGATTGGATGAAAAGCCTGTTTCCAAGCAAAATCGACGAATTATCAATGTACACGTGAATGGCAAAATGCGCGACATGTTTTTTGTATCTCACCTAATCGTAAGTCAAATAAAATGTCGGAAACGGATGAAGCGAAAAGATTCTTTTATCACACAAAAACCCTTTTTCTTATCGTTCCTTTTTCACTGACATCAAGTTGGCCAGCGGAAGAATTACGGACATGCGTCACTGAGCCGTAGCATGGACATATATATTTATAGGATGTGTACAACAGCATTGCGGGTAAATCGAAGGAGACGCAGAAAAAGTGCACCGGAGGCGCGTGGGCGTTCATTCATGTGTCTCTGTCTGTAATCTTGGCTAAGTCGAATTCTCGTCGGAGATACGATTATATAATTAGTCGTTATTAGGATTGATTGTCAGTCTGTAATATGGATTTGGCAAATATTCAATAACGATGATAAATACGAGTATATCAGCAAACTATTAATAATTATTTATTTGATAAGAACTTGAAAGGGTGATTCATGATTTATAATTCATTAAAAGCGTACCAAGGCAAAAGTTTAGTTTAGTTCATAAAAATCATTAATTATTTATTGACAAAAAAGCTATGCTTTATTACAAATGTATTATTTTGAAAATGTTAAATTTTGTCGATGTTATTTTGAGAAAAAAGGTTTAAAACGACTTTTTTTTAAAACCATAAGCAGTTGTTCAACTTGTAAAGTTAGCTCTTCCTACTATTTGACGCTACCCACTCTGATTCGCCTACCGGGACGGACAATTCTCGTTCTAACTTTCGTCACGACTCTTGGATTGCGAAAAAAAAACCGAAAGAGGAGATCTCGAGTAACCGGAAACTGACGCACACACCGACATACATAATTGTCTGTTTTTTTTGCATACGTTACGCGAGTACAGTTAGTACTTAAGGTACTCTTGTGCAAACAGTAATGCTTAATTCTCCAAATGAGAATCTCAATAAAATTTTTATGAAAAATATCGATTTTTTTTATGAAACAAATAACTCATTTTTTTCTTTTTAAACAACTATCATTTTTTCTCGTACTTTTTTCACGCATGCAGAGCAAAAAAATTAATTCTTCAACAAATACTCCAAAAATGCGTTCGATAACCTAATAATTTGTAAAATTGATTTGTATTTGTATAATTGATCCGGTTATTTATTTAACAATTTCAGCAATTTTTAAGACTTTGTTTTTTTTTCAATAAACATCTCTTGAATTTGCATACAAGCCATGAGCCTACACACAAAATAAATTACCAGAAGAAAGAATAATTTATAAAAACATGTCGAAAGTAATACTTCCGATCGATGAACAATGATTTCTTTAAATCATCGTTCGATCTAACAATAGTACAATACCCAAAGCAAATACTAATTCAATATGATTATGCTTAAGTCTGAGCTGGATTCGAGATGTGTTTTCAATGTGAAATTAAAGACTACAAGAGTATAGTTCGTAACAGTGTAGGGTCGCTGTACTGATGTTCGGAAGAGCCGTATGAGGCGAGTAGACCGTGACTCATGTGCCTCAACAGTCGCGTGGGAGGAATAACGAGACTGTCTTAACGCACGACCGATAATGATTGTTCGTATGTAATATTCCGGCTTGTCTGTCAATATATAATCATGAAACCATATCCACACGTATAATCGAATAAATGACAGAAAAACAATCGAGTACAATATTATCATAGTTCGAAAAATGATTATCCAAATTAAAAAAATAACTATAATTTAAATCACAACGAAAGGGAACAAAAAACCAATACAAAGTGAAAAATAGTAAAATACTTGAAATATCTTTGAAAAATGAATTAAATGATAAATTATTGCAATTTTTGTTATAATTGCACAAAAAAAAAAAAAAAGCATTAAAAAGTACAAAAACATTGAACGAATCATAAAGAAAACCTCAAAAATATAATTAGTCACTCTAGCATATTTGTTGAACGTGGAGAGGAAGAAAAAAAGTAAAACGTCTAAAGTAATCGGCGTGTCAGCGCAAAAATAACTCTTAGGTCGGGACAAAAGGGAATCTGGGAAGGTCCTGCGGGACATCTCTGACGCTAAAGAGAGCAAGAGGTTTGCTTGTCATGCAAAAATTCGCAAGCTCTTCATACTGCTACGTCTCGTCCCGTTCTCTCACAGTTATGTGTTTTTTTAAAGAACGTGGAATGCTTGAAATGTTTTTTTCCCTCCACAACGGCATTTTGCTTTCAACAAAACAGTTTGTAGTCTTTTGGTTCTGGAGTGGATGAGATTTTGTCACGGCAAACAGATGTCAAAAGCTCCCAGTCGAGAAAAAGAACAAATTAAAGTTCAACGACAGAGGAAAAATAAACTTTTTAATTCTTTTTTTTTCGTGCGTCGAAAACCTACAAATTGAAACAGAATTTCTACACTCAAATAATCCAAAACCAAATAATATTTATGGCGAACATTGCACAGAGGATAAATCATCGATCTATTAATCCTTATCGCGAATTAATGGAAAGAATTTCATATAATTTAAATCAGTACATTTTTTTAACAACCTTCGTGTTATCTGAGAGCTTGGGTAGAATACTAACTGTTCTGCTTGGTCAGTACGGTACGTAATAAAGCAGACACTGACCAAATGGAATCTAAAACCAGACCATGCATCGACCAGCTGACGTGAGCTCGATTCCTCGTCGTAACTCGTGCCGGGATAAGTATCGCTCGTTATCGATATACTCATCGAACGCTATATAGATATATATGGGCGTGTATATACACAGAGGGGGATAGAGCAAGAGAGAAAGAGAAAGAGTGTAAAATAAAATGGAACGAAATGTTTAAAGACAAAGAAAAAGTACGAACGAGTAGAAAAAGGAAAAATTGTAAGGCAATCGTAAATCTGAATAAACGCATCTCGTTAGGCAGGTAATTATTCGAATATTTATTGCATGTTAGCGCAGCAGACATAAACGTCCATTACAAAAAATTGAACGGAGTCCATTAAGGGCCCGTTTGTCGAAATAAATCGCGAAGCTAAATTAAAGCTGAACGATCAATTGCCACGTTATGAAAAATACCGAATGACATTCATAATTGATCCAAAGAAATCTTCCTGTATCATAATCGCATTTATTTTTCTTTAATAAATTTTAAAATAATTGAAAAGTATATAAAAACAATAAATACGTTTGAAATCGAATATTTCTTTGAATATCAATCAAAATAAAGGTCAGTTTAATCTTTAAGTTCATTTTGGATTATCGTTTTTTCATAACTTTTTTTTCAACGATTATAGGGGAGAAAAAATATCTGGGAAACCTGAATAGATTTTTGACATTTTTTAAATAATTAATTTTTGAGTAAATTATAAAAATTTGGATATTCTGAATTCTCGTAAAGTTCGAAGTCTCTCTCGTGCACCAAAGACTATAATACGAACAATTAGGAGTAAAAAAAAATTCCGAATCCTCGCGAATTGACCCAGGGGAAAATGATCTTCGTTACGCTCTTTTTAAAATCAGCAGTTGATGCGAATATTAGCGTAAAGCGAGAGGTTGATTCGCAATCGAGCAAGTTTGCACGTCGAGTTAAATACTAGACAACTCCCGAGTAACCAAAGGACGGTATCGAGATATCAGGTTACACACACACTGTGTGCCAATCTGCCGAGCATTGTGTTCTTGTGTTACACGGTAGCTAAGGAGAAGAAGAATAAGAAAAAAAAAAGTGAAAGAGGAAGGAATACAAAAAGGTATTCTCTTCGTGAGCTTTTGTAGGAGACTGCGTGAGCATCGCGATCCTCCTCATACTTTCTGAGGTATTTTATCATCACATTGTCGTTCTTCATGTCGCATAGAATATTATGAAACCTGACCTCAATGCAGTCGTTACTATTAACGGCATTAATTAACCGCAATTATGTGGGACTTGCCTTAAAAGCTGATAGTCAGGCTCGCGAGAGTACTCGAATTTGCAGTTTTTAACGTGTTGTAATGCAATGTTCACAAGGTCGAACAAATGAAGATCAGTGGAACGAGTTCTGGACCTTTCTCGACTGACCTATCGTGACTAGAATCTCTTACGAGCCATGCACTTATGGTCGGTACAATGTTTGCCGTTTAATTAACGAAGTAAATGCTCAAACGAACGGTGCTAATTGCCAATCTGTATTATTTCTTTGTTTATTTGTCTTTTTTACAAATACTTTCGTATACCGGCGATGCAATTCATATCCGTTAATAATATACTGCTGTTAATATAATTGGCTCTGAAGTGACAGTTAATTATGAAGTAACGAGAGCATTAAATATTTCTCCGGTGTGTTAAAGCCGATAGAAAAAATGGACTTTTGTGCGAATTTAATGTGCGCATCGCATATTTATAGGACGCACTGGAATATACATTCGTCGGTAGAATGCAACAGCACCGAATGTATGACACTCTGTTATTACTAATTATGAGACTTAATGTTTTGTGCGTTTAATGATCAGCTATTCGCGTTAATTAAATATAAAGACTGCTTGGTGACCAATTAGGAGATGGTTTTTTCAATAATACATCACTTTTTTACCAAAAAAAAACTTCGTAAATATCAATAATTTGAAATCCTATTTGAGAAACGTCGTTACGTTTAGAAAAGTCATTACTTTATCATTAAGCTCTATGAATGAGTCGAATTCCTCGAGTCAGGGCCCCTTGAAACAATTAACAGCCAACATAATTTGATTGAACGAATCTCTACGTGTTGATAAAAATCGTTCAATAGACTTTTATTTTTAGTAAATTGATCATGATGAGCATTCGTGCTGGGCAAAAAAAAAGCCATACAAGCGATCTCTGACGTTGGAGAATTACTCACAAACGCTACTGTCACTACTCGTGGCGTCCTCATCAATGTTGGATTCACTATTATTTTTCTTCTTTCGTCTTATTATAGAGCTCCACATTTTCCTGTGGGTCAACATTTTATTCTTCCTTTTGCTTTCAAGTACGATCGTTAAATTTTAATAATGTACGACGCAGTGTAACGACGAGCTTATTACGAAGAGTCTGAAAAAAATGGCAAGCTCAAACTTTTGGGATCCAGCACTTGTTTCCTCGAGATGTACTTTTTAGCGTGAAAAAAATCAGCATAGAGTAGATTTTACTATCGAGACATGTTTTGAACGTGCAAAAATGTTTTTTCTTTGCTTCCGAAGTATTTTTTAAATATTCACGAGTAAAAGACTTGTGAAAAACAAGTTCTATCGATAATTGCCGACGAAACAAACGGGATCAAAGTCCTGGAAAAGAAAAAGCAAAAAAAAAAAAATGTTCGCGCGATTAAGGCGATACGAGCCGAGAAATCGTGTTTTCCTTATATCGCTTCATTTGCACACAGTACTAGTCGTTTTACACACTTTCGCGATAGAGCGTCGAGCGTTCACAAAACGTCGATCAAATAAGCTACACTCGCGGAGGAACATGTGTAATAGTTCCGGTACACAAACTGTCATTAAAACGGTAAATGTATTTTCACTCGATCTTGCGAGTACGAGAAATTGAATAAAAACATAAAAGAAAATTGGTTCGTTGAGATAGCATAAGCCAAGAGAGTAAAGTTGGGGACGAGTTATATTTGATTTCTCGTAACGGATCGTTTGCTCGGAATGCGGCAAGTCCCAGATAGAAATGACATTAATAATAACGGTCGAGAGTGTCTCGTCAAACTGGACGCGTTTTGCATCGCCCTTTTATTTTTAATGTGATTTTTGTTTTAATACGATCACTCCACTCAACGGTTTAAGGGATCACGGAATTTCAAACGATCCCGTATCACTTGACACGCAATCAAGATTTATTTATACACTCTGATGGAAACGGCTTAAAAAATTCAAATTAATTTTTGTTATTTTTACTCGTAACCATGCGGCAATAGTTGGAGAATTAAACGTCGTGAACGTTAAAGCACTTGTCTCATTCTGGCTTTTATTTCTATACTTTTACTGTGCGATCTTTCGTTGCCGTCGACGTCGGCGACGTCGTCATCGTCGCCGTCTCATATGGCACCATCAACGACAACGTTGGGAACGAAAGAAGAGAGAGAGAGAGAACGCTTTATCGCATATCCGGGACAGCGAGCGCGGAAAAATGATTTTTTTTTCTCCTTTTCTTTTTTAATACGATATCACAAAATACTCAACATGACATGACACGATACTTGACATGTTTCAGAGTGCATCGACGGTGGAGTTCGACGTGTTAATTTACTGGTTTAATCATCGGGTTTTTCTGCATTTTTTTTCAGAGATCAATTTCACTTTTTCATCTCGTTATTTTTTCCATCAATATTACATTTGTTATCTTTTTATATAACAATCAAATGCAACGTTGAATTTGGATATTAATTTTTTAAATCGCGATTGCAAAAAAAAAAACACAAATCATGACGTCAAATTATTTTGGAGCGAATCAACGCGCTCTTTCCCACTGGTCCAACCAGGCCAGTAAGAATTCCAAATATTTCTTAATTCCACGAATAAAGAACACAGTCACAAACTAATAATTCGAGTATCGACACTTGTCGAAGTAGTGAGAACGAAGTCGACGCCCAGACTAAACGAAAAAGTGTCACAATGATGCTGAAAACGTCATCGTGTACTCCGTACTTGAATGGCTCTCGTGAAATATCGAGGATGCGGTCGTCGGTTGAGATAAGAATACACTGTGTTTGTTTCTTTTATTTTTCCCCATTCAAGTCACCAGCACAAACGAATTGTGGATCGAATATAACACGTCGGTTAACAAAGTTTCCGCGTCGCATCAGTCAATTCTGAACAACATTTTGACATTGAATTTACGTCTTTTCAATGTCACAAAATAACCAAATTATTCACGCTCAAATTAATGCTTATTTTTCCACTAAAATTCCATTCGAAAATATATTTTATGAAACATTCTAACATATTTCAATAATAATGTGAAACATCTTTGGATTGTTGTGATAAGAAATATTGAAATATTGAAATTACCAACTGAATTTCTTATACCATGCTGAAAATTATGTAAGCGCAAATTTAGTATAACATTCAACGTGAATTAAAAATAGGATTGCAAAATTCGGGCATTTATAGCGTATACAAGAAGATTTATGTATAATCCGCGTTTGTGGAATCGGCGGCAAAGAAAATAATTACTTCGTCGAGGTCGTTTATTCGTTCCCAAAGGAAAAATAGTAATAAACTTTTTTTTCTTTCCTTTTCGTTACGTATGCGAGTGCTTATCGTATTAAGGCTCGTCATATAGGTAGCAAAATGTGATATCGTACTCGTCGATTATAATTCCGACGGTTGATTCTATCAAAGTGCCGCATTGTTTCATCATCGGAATCGATGAGGAAAGCACGCGGGAGAATTCAATAAATATATATGCTTATGTATACACTTGTCCATATGATCTTTTGTTGTACGCCAATCACTGAAAAAGAATCCAATAATAACGTCATTGACGATTACGTAATCGCGATTTAACATTTCACACGAGGCTTTGTACTGTCGGAACAGGAAATAAGGAACTTCCTCTCGAAATTTGAACGTATATAAATTAAATTCTATTCCAATTATGAAGAAAATGTGTCAACGACGTTAAATTATCATTATTCTTTAATTTATACCAACAAATAATCAATTCATAAAAATCTATACTATAATGACCTTTTTGGATTTCATTTCCTAATAAAATAATGTTATTAAATTAATGAGGCCACGTTCATGTGTTAATCTAGTTTTCCGACCTCGTTTTCACTGTAAATTTCTCTGTCATGCATCTTCGTGACTTTTACTATGAGGAAAATTGGTCCCTTGCTTGTGAATCTGAGTGATAAATCTCAGGCACTAGCCGGATGGTCGAGAAAATTAGTTTCGCAACAAGAGCTGCGTCCCGTTCTCGAGAAGAAATAGCTGGATTAAGAATTTTTTTTTTTTGGAAAACGCTCCAGATTTTGACATCATAATAAATAACGTTAAAAATTCCGTTAATTAACGTTTGTTCCTCTTGGTTTTTCGAGTTCGATCGTTCTTCTGTATACTTAAATGAAAGTAAATTAACTAAAATTCTTCACCGATAAATCGTTGGCGATCTTAGATGACAGCTACTTTTTAAACGTTGATTTTAACAAAGAAACTTTTTGCGCATCGATATATATAATTCAACAAGCTTTATGACACCTATACAACGTTTATTTTCCTCCTCGTCACATTGCGTCATTTCCTTTGTCAATGTGTCGTCTTTTACCGATCGCGACGCTTCGATAGCCAACAACTCAATCGGGAAAAAAAAGGCACTGGCCTTGGTATACCCCATCGCGTCCGAAGATCCGCCAACGACGATTAATTCTATCGCGTTCTGTCGTAATTCATTATTTCTTGATCTAAGCTTCGTGCTGCTTAATAAAAATGCAGAAAAATAGATTTGAGAAGATTTAGGCGTTGCCAAAAAGTTGAGGAAACAGGGCGAATCACCCGTTCGAAATTTCTCGTCGAAAATGTTTTTTTTTTGTCAATATGTTTAAAATGAAATGGCAACTTTTTCCAAAGATACGAAAAAATGTCTGGGAGGTCGACAAAAAAGGACATTTTTTGAAATTCGATCGTGATACCGAGAGAAAATTGACTTTTTCTGTATAATTTAGCGAAGGCGTCAATCAGGTTTCTGATGTTTTTTTTCCTTTTCTTCGTCATATTTTTCCGCGGCCGAGAAACATGAACGTGGGAACGTATTCCATAATGGTAAACGCCGGGCTTTATATTCCCGTAATAATAGATACGTCGGGTCTGATGAAATTCAGGAAGGAAGTGAGCCGAAAAGATTGCGAAGTAAGAGCATCGCGGACGAGTATCTTTTGCATCTTTTGCGCTTATATAGAGATATCTCGTTGATCGGAGGACGGGCGAGAATGTGAAAATGTAGTTTACCCAAAGAGAACAGGAGGAACAAATAGGTTTCTGGAAAAAAAAAACAACGAGATTGAGAAAAATCTCATGTCACTCTCGTCTCATCATTTTTTTTATAAACTTTCCAACATCTTTGTGAATTTTTTTTTTTTTTGCGAACGCGAATATTCTGTACTAATTCAACAGAACAATAAAGAATTACGAGTACAAATGAGAGTAAAAATAACATAAAACTTATAAAAATATACAAACGCAAGTTCATTCCTTTTCGATGACGGAAAGTTGGATAAAAAAAAAGAGAAACAAGTTTCAGAGGATAAGTTTGAATAAGAGAAAAATACTTTCGTTAATCAAATTAATTAATTCGATTGTCGGGTATTACGTGAGGTAACCAATGGATTACCTGCATAAAAAATCACTTGATAAAGTCATAGATATAGTTTTGTGGAATTATCGCCAGAGGTCCATTTTTATCAGAGGCTAATAAGGCAGTGTTTACGAGAAAATCGACATTGTCGACCGATTCGTCTGAATCCGGTAAAGTTTTAACGACTGGAGACATTTCAGAAATCTACAAGATCGACGAAAGGTTCCAGCATCTGAAAATGTTTTACCAGAAGAGAGAATGGTAGAGACCTGCACAGAGTTCTCTTCGGGTAATAGGGGTAAAGAAGTAATCGACTTTATCTTTATTACAGTCCGAGAAAAATTAGGAAATTTTGTAAATCTTTCGTCTAAAATTCGTCTCGATTAGTTTTAATTAAAATATTCATAAATATAATTGGCCACACTTGTTACCAATCACTTAAGTGTACGAAATAACTTGGAATAGAGAGTAAATTTATTTACAATGTCATTATTATAAATTGCGAATAAAAATATTCATTGTTTAAGACAAAACTTTCATTCATAAGTGAAAAAATCTATACTTGTGTTTTGATCTGATTTTTTCGATATAATTCTATCAATTGAGTCGATAATTTGATAATAATAATTCGACATTTTCTAAAATAATTTAGTTAATTTTCGAGGAATATTTGCATCTTTGCACAAACAACATTACGTTCAAAAACAATTCTCGTGAATGGGTTGATGTCATGCAACTGCATTCACGCCATATACAGTTGTTGCGAAAACAATGAATTGCTCGTTAAGGGACGCAGCGCAGGACTTTATTGACGTCAGCTCGAAACAACGTGGTTGAGAATCGTGACAAAGCGCAATTAATGCGTTTTCACACCGTGCTTTGATGGCCAGTCAATCCCTGGTCCATTTGAACGTAGATTATGAAAATAGATGCAGGAACCATTACAATGAACCATCGTGATTATGTAAATGCCAATTCTGCACGGAGAAAATGACAACTGAAAAATTACCGTTATAACAATAGAAACGGGGGGCAACCTTGATTTTTTGTAATTTTCATGAAAATAAAGTCAAATTTATTTTTTAATAAAAGAAATTTGATTTTCTTTTCACGAAAATTTACATTTTTTTTGGTAATAATCACGATGTTGTCCACCGTTTCTATTGCTGTAATGTTCATTTTTCAGTTTTTAATTCTCCCTGTGTGTGAAACTGACTCTAAAAATTCTCAAATTGGTAGAGCTCCATTGTATTGGATTTTTCAAAATGTCATATTTACTTATTCGGTAAATTTCTCCCGTCGTTTTTTAATTCAAGAGTGACATTTTCAAACATTACACTGAGAAACGAATTTTGTTGAATGAACAAAATTCTCGTTGAATCAAGGAATCCTGCGGTCACCGGGGGCGAACTGTACACTCAACAAAGATTTGGTTAATCCAACCACTTAATTTGCTGACTGAAACAGCTATCGCTCCCTACACAACAATAATATTGTTGAATTAACAAATTTCATTTTGCTCGCCATAATTCGTTGATTTAACCAGCTCATTTTCTCAGTGTACTATTTCGAAAACGTACCATCAGGAAAACTCGGTATCAATTAAAAATGAATCAATTACATTTGGTAATTGAATTAAATATATTTTTGTAAATATTGTATATTGTTTTTATTTAAAGAAGTTGTAAACGATCGATGCAACAACCTGCACGGTTCGTATCACATAACGATAAATGGAAGAAGCGTTGAATATAAAAAAAAAGCGCGTGAATTGGACAAACTTATTAAGCTATTTTTCAAACTCGTTAGAACAAATAGAGGCATTTGTGTGAGATAATGTCTAGATGACCAATTCGGTGCAATTTCATTCAAAATTCACTTTTCATCTTAGTTGGCATTTTGAGACAAAATGTTGCATGTAGTGTAGCGTGGTGTTAGTGCGTTAAACGTCGAATAAATAAATATTTGATTGCATCAAAACGTGTGTTTGACAGAGTGTTTTGTGAGCCATTTTGAAAAATTCATAAACTGATAGTTTATTTAATTTTTTGATTTTTATCTTGAAAAAGTAAAACGCCGGTAAAAGTATCAAAATATTTGGTACAACATGAGAAATTATTTCTTTATGATACTTCGTGAATCATTCTAGTGTCGCTTTAATAAAATTGATAAACCGAATGATATTTTTTAATAAAACGATTCGAAGAACGGATTCATTATATTTTTAATGGCTTTACACAAAAGTAGAATTGAAAAACTTACCTATAGGCGATGCGGTGTTGGCTTCGCGTAGGCTGACGGTTTCCGGTTCGATGCCTGCTTCGTCCTCCTCGATGAGGGGCGGAGGGGGCATAAGAGGTCGAGACTCGTAACCCCAGTGCTGACGAAACGCTCGGGCACCCCCGTCCAGACGTACACGGGGTAGTTCAACGAACATTGCATCCCCCAGCTAAAAAGATCGACACAAAGTTCCCCATATTATTCTAAATGCAAATCATCGGTATTCACATTCAACAATTAATCAAAATTCCACCCTGTATTAATTCGAGGGTAGGAAACGTTCGATAAAAAACCGAGGGGTATCGCGATACAAATTCACCGATAAAATCTTGAAACTGTATTATAAATAATATGCTTATAAACAATTAATCAACATTGATATTTACTAAATTCCAAGATTTTATTTTTATTCGAGAACGTAAGTTTCCGAACAACACGTTATAACTGCGGGCATGAAACGAGTAACACAAAATTTCACAAAAAATCACACGTCACAATAAGTCCCTAAATCATAAACTGTAAAATAATAATATAATAAAAATTACTCACGCAACCGCGAACAACATCGATTTTTGTAAATGACGAAAAACGATAATATTCATTGTGAGACATTTATGATTCGTTTAATTAATTCATTTATAAACAAAATCGATGAACAATAATGCAAATAAATAAAGCTGATTTTAACGTTTGAAAGCACGATACGAAATTTGGATGAATTTAATTGGTCATCGAATAAATAATCCAGGAGATAGAAAATCGAGGTGCCCGATACTCTAATTATCTCATCAATTATGACGAAGTGAGTTTAATGACTAGGGTGGTCATGTCGAACCGGCTATGAACACCGGCCCGTAACTTGAACCGCGAGAACGCCTCTGGCCGTGAGCCCAGTCGAGACTATACTGGCTGCTAAAGTCTCTGATCTGTTTATCTCAAAATATCGTTGATTGACCCGACGACTCGATGACGTCACCTAATTAAAGCCAGTTCAACGCCGTTATACAGGAATGAAGTGAACGCGGTTTATTCCTTGCTTTTTTCCGTCATTCTTTCTTGTGCGGTACAGTGACGAAAAATGCAAAGAATATATGAACGAGCCTCCGGGCTATAAAGTCCCCTGCCCCGCCCCCGGCCCGGCTCGGCCGTTTCGACTCGTTTGCTTGGATTCCCCGGACTTCGCAATGCATCCAATGAAATATAATAATTCAGCATGTACTCCGCAAGCCTCGAAATAATCAAATGATAAATCTCAATCATTTCCTAAAACAAGTTAAATCATCGTTTCTATAAATAATCGAGACAACAGTCTTCCTTCCCATCATTAAATCATTTATTTGACTAATAAGTTATCATTTCATTCCAAAGTTTATCAATTCCTCTAAACATTCCATTGGAAATATTCTATTATTTATTTTATTCTGTTTCCAAAAGGTGTAAAAATATATTTTTAATTGACCCATTCATTAAGACGCCCATTTGATATGAGAAAAGTAGAACTTTCCCGATATGCAAACGTGTCATCGACCCTCTATGACGATTAGCGTCAGTATGCAATTTTTTCCACTCCCTTTTTTTGTGTTTTCTTTTTTTTTTCAATACCTCTACAGATGGTACACGGTTGAATAGCCTGACGAATGGCCGATGGTTGAAGCGAGTAAATTAATACGAAAACGAGTGTGGCTCTCGTCACTACCCAATTAACGATATATGGCGAAAGGCGAGTCGTGCGTACAACGTTTCTACTGCTTTTCAGAATAAATTCGATCGCGGTCGAATGAACCTAATAAACGCGAAGCGAAATGAATGAGTGAACACAATGTGCAAACGTTGTATAGAAAAACGTAACTAATAAATCTAGAACAAAGGTGTGTGAACGCGGAAACTTTAATTATCAAACACTATAAATTTAATCTGTCAAAACCCAGTGACTACACACGATGGAAAATATGCAGGAATTCAATTCAATAATTATTGTCATAATTCATATTTAATATTATCGCAACGAAAAATGACAAAAAGCACATCAAAAATGTATCCTCCGATTTGATATAGAAAAAAAAACACGTTCGACAATGATATTTAACGACAGCTCTGACCAAGAATTGCTTAAAACGTATTAATTGCGATTCTATTATTCGTATTTGCATTCGAACGCACTATTCCGGTGAAGTTAAAATGCTTCGAAATTTCCAGCAGTGCGAATTCATCCCTTTCTATCCGAACTACTCCGCATACATATTCATGCGGCTACAAATATATAT
>JABSMR010060565.1:0-14071 GCA_018902295.1 Dusona sp. PSUC_FEM 10030013 | reverse complement strand
GGGAGAGAGAGAGAGAGAGAGAGAGAGAGAGAGAGAGAGAGAGAGAGAGAGAAAGAGAGAGAGACAGAGAAAGAGAAAAGCATCCCAGATCTCGAGCGGACGATTGACGTTCGTTGCGATAGAGTGCGCTCGTGCGTACACGCGTATATTATACTTGCGTTCAATCAGCACCCCCTAGCGTAAGCGTGGCTGCCTCACACGCGGTAGCGGGAGATGCCAGTTGCGGGGAAAAATATATTTTCTACCGTAACTAACGTACGTGTATGTGCATGCGTGTGACTATGTGTGTATGTATGTTTTCTCTCGGTCGTTTATATACCAGCGCCATGTAGACCGCAAATAAACCCGGTATATATGCGGAAATATGCAACGCCACCGATCCACCCCGCGAAGACTAAATTTAGACGGGAGAAATTGTGTCTCATACCAGACCGGACGATGCTGTGTAGCTGTTACGCGGTCTCTTCTCCCGTCTGTCCTGCTGCAACGTCCCAACGCTTTACCTAAGTATCAAAGGGTCTCATCGAACTCTTTAGATTTTATAATCGTGCATCGATTTACACTCGTTCGATTATGTTCTTTTATACTGTCTGATGCTTTTTCTTTTTTTATTTTCCAACTTTTAGTTATTAGATATGGGAATAAACTTCCATTTTTTTCTACATATGTTTTAACATAGAAAACGATTCATTCCCATACCTAAGGGTTACCCATAAACTGATTATCTTTGGAGCTAATTTAAGGAGAATTGCATTACGTTGTTTTTTGCTGTTGTAAGAGGGTAGGCGAAGTAAAGTAATAGTGGCAGTGCCATATTAAATACCAATTCAATGCTCTTAACTTTTAGACTTTAGTTCACATCTTATTGTGAAAGGAATCGTTAAATTTGAAGAAAAAATTGTTATCTAAATATAATGATTGTTGCAATGACTTCAAATTAAAACATATTTTCTCTCGTGAAAGAAACAATAAAAAAATGACATTTAACAAGTTACTACCAATTCAGCACTTTCATTGTGAATTGTCGGGTATTTTTATCTGTCGACTAAAACAAAACAGTGTCATCTTGATGTAAGGGCTGAAGAGAACAATTTCGTTTCGTCCAAACAGCTACCGAGAAAATGGAGCGGAATAATGGCGTCAAATTTTTCATTTTCTCTGTTTTTCATTCGGGTTTTTGCATAACAGTTGAGAGCTCGGTAAATATGTATGCGAGAGGCATTTTTTATTTCTTCGGTTACAACGCACGATTTAAATCGTAGAATCCGTTTTTAATCTTGCCTCGTATAAGCTTTTTTGCCTGTATTCACTCTTGGCCCGTAATTAGCTCGCGTGATTAGTACAGGATCGTGCCGAAGAATAAATGAAAAAAAGCTTCAATCGCGGATATCGACTCTTGAAATATACGGGTCGTGTTTTTGTCTCTTGATATTCTACGTAACGTGAAAAAAATGATTTTGGAAAATTGCCATTCTTCCTCCCAACTTTACGATTAGTTCTCCTCTCGTGATAAAAAAACCAGACAAATATTTATGATTTTTAAACTTTCATTTTGCCGATAAGATTTTTGTAATAAATGGACGGGAGACAATATTAAAAAATCTTGATTATTTTCAAGGTACTTTACAATTGTTTGGACCGTCATGTTGCCTACATAATTGTGTTAAAGGAACAATGGCGCCCCTTGGGTAGTGACCCTTAAAATCTCCTTCAATTATTGTACATAATATCTACAGGGTGTCTCACCGCAGCTACTTTATACCGTCGTTTTAACTTCGAGATAAAATTAAGAGTCGAAAACTTCCCGCTCGTTTTCTGATCAACCATTCCCCTAGCGAGTTATTGATTTTTTTAACTTAAATCGGTCAGTGACCGCCGATGGCTAGGACTGGAGCGTCAAAAGGAACCTGTCAGTTTAGTAAGCCCGGTATTTGGGTTAACAAGATACAAGGGAGCTTATTAATACTTGTGCATCTCGCTCACTGATCGACGTATTCTTAACCGTAAATTTGATTATTTAAAGCACTTATCAAAAGAGGACGTGATCATAAAATTTCAGAAGCCTTTTCGACCGGGACTTTGGTTCTCAAGTTTTGTTAACGATATTGACTGATTGTGAAGGAGCACCCGGTACATTAATGTACATACTTAAACACGTTCACGCCGCTTATTTTTTCGCCCCTCGCTGTTCGTATATTCTTTTGTCCCTCCGAACAATATTTTCAACTCATTATTCAGCGCGAAAAATGCTTTCGTAACGTAAAAAGTTATAAGAGACGCGGTCGCTTCTTCGGCAAAGAGGGAAGCAAAAAGGACGCGTAACGTATTTTTGTTTCTTGTTACGATCGTCAGCCGAAAGAGTAAAGAGAGTATGAGTTGAAACATCCTCTGATTCACACAAAGAGACTCGAGCTCCGAAATTATTTGTACAGTCAAATATATGGACAGTTGTAATGGTAAGAGTGAAATCTTTGTGCGATTTATCGCGAAAAAAAGACGTGCTGACGGAATTATTTCGTTAATAAAGGAAAAAATTAACATAATGTGGTAAAAGCGAAGAAACATACACTACGAGCATGTGAACGATGATCTAACCTAGAAGAGTCAATGGGATTAGGTGGTCATTCAATAATTATTGAAAATATCGGAAGCTATTTAATTGACAACGACTAACTTGCGATCGAAGTAAACTCTGGTGGAAAAATAGACCATGTCACAAATGACTATAAAGGCCTTGATAGTTTTCTATAAGTATCAATAAGTGCATTATATTTAGTGAAATCGATGATAAATATTTATCACTCGATTGCCTCAACTTGATCGCAAGTGATTCTTAATTTTCTCCCCCTCTCTTAGCGCATGTAGTTTTGGAACTCCCGAGAGTTTGCAATCTCTATTTCTCACCATGGTTAAACTATAAATAGTATCATGTAGCTATTGCTGGACGTCACTGATGCGCCGGTTGTCGCCTACTCTGAGGCCAATTCGGATTTGCCAGCACGGAAATAATACTCGCGCGATGCTTCTCGTGTCCCGTGAGGCTGTTGAAACCTCGGATATTTGAAGGAAAGGGAGGAAGGGATCGAGGCGAATTGAAAGCAATAAGAATTACCGAGAGGGCAAAAATTGTAAGGTATAAGTTGGAGAAGCACTTTTTGAGAAATGTGCTTTATATCGATAAATTCAATAAAATTTAGAGGCTTCGGGAAAGAAAAGAAAAAAAGACGTCAGCAATTAACTATAAAAGGTATTTATTGTGGATAGGATTTTTACTATGACTTCGCTCGCGTATAATTTACGAGCAAATATAATTTGAATCGTCACAAAAATGCTTGCCTACCAATATCAATTATTTTTGAACTATTGAAACGTAGCAAAATTTGTTGTTGTACTGTGAGCGAAGCCACTTGTAAGGCAGCGAATGCATTTAGGAGGCAGGATACATACAAATATATAAATTAACGGAAAAGTGTAAAGCCGCTTTTGAGTTATGGCGCAAAAAAAAACACACGGACTCTCACAGTTTAATTATATGCAATAATAATATAGTTCTGTCTGTAAGAAGATTTTTTGGTCTATTAAAAACACTCATTTTCAACTTATAATTATTATTAGTGGATAAATAATGAAGCACATGAATGTGAGTTCCGCATTAAGAGTCGTATCGAACTGACCCTTGTCCTTGTCTTCTTTGCCCTTGTTGTCGAAAAAGCCTGTTGTCAGAGCTTTCCTCTTGAGCAGATACGCTCGTCTCTTTGGCTTCGTCGAGACACTTCCACTCCCGAGAGATTCTGAAAAATAGTTCGAATATGAATAATTATCGAGTCAACATTAGTTTGTATTCCGTCGATAAAGTTTCATACGCATGAACTCTTTTACGTTTTTTCATTTTTTCGATATTTAATCAATTACTTTTTGAACACAACGTGGAGCCTGTTTGCACGATACAGTAATATGATTTACGATTTTAATGAAGGTTTCGTAGCAGCTCTTATCAACTATACACAACGGGAAGTTATTGAATTTTGTCTACATAAACATCACCGAAGAAAAAAAAGGTTATGAAAAACCTTTGGAAATACATCCATATCGAATTAAATGTAAATTTTGATAACAGAACAACCAATAACAAAAATATATACTCTTCGTGGTATTAGAGAATTTTTCGCATGACGATAAAAATTGAATTAGATTTGTTTTTTTTTTTTTGTCATAGAATTTGTCATAGAATAACGAGAGTTAGGAAAGTCTTGTTTAAATATGATTGTATCCGTGAATATTCTTGAGCCTGTACTATCACGGCAAGAAGAAAACCTTTTTTTTCCTTTAAACGCATGCGATTTTGTATGGATACGAAAAGAGTGATGTAAGAACATTATTGTGGAGGAGTGGAATCCATGCGGACTACTTGAGGCATAAATTTCACTTACCACTGGGTGGGCGTATATGAACTCCTAGGTTGAGAGCTTGAAGCTTTGCTACGGCCACTCTGCACAGGACTTTTCGCTCAACGTCGGATAGAGATCGCAATGGTGTGTCTTGCAAGGTTACTCTCCGACTTGCAGTACCTGCCCACGTACATCTTCCCTGCAAATATACAATATTGATACACAACTCATATCATTGAATAGTTTGGTGGGTAAAAGAAATAAATCTTTGACGTACTCTCGACGAAAGGAAAAACATTCCTTTTTCCTTTGGGAAAAACATGTTATTTTCAATAGAGTGAACAGAGAACAAATAGTTCATGAGGGAAAATGACTGTTAGGAATTCTGAAGAGAATTAACGATAATGGCGGAATTATTATTCGTATGTTTAAAAACAAGTCATGGTAATTAATAGCTAGTGTGAAAAAGCATTGATGGGCTTTCGATAATGGGAAGTGTCCACCCATTCGACCCCAGGAAAATTGGTCCTTGGACCATGAAATTGTTCACAGTTTAATGCACTTTTCTAATTCGGACATCGACATGATTATTCTTGAAGGAGGTTACATAGCACTAGTCCTACTTTTTCAACTGTGAGCTTATTTTTGTGAAATTCACGGAACAAGTAACAATAATGAAAAATAATGTATTGAATGAGAATCTCACAAACCCCAAGATGACTTTTTATTGTTACGGGAATTTATTGAATGGTTTGATATAAAAATAATCTCGAGACCTTCACGAATAAATATTTTATTTCTCAATTGCTATATATTCACGATTTAAAAATCAATGTGGTTGCGAGAAGAAATTTAAAAAAAAAGTTGTTCGTGACATGGTAAATAATATATTTTTTTCCATCAAATTGAACAGTAAGCAAAAAGAACAGAAGGGAAATAACGATCATGAAGCGAGAAACCATCAATCGAGGCGTGAAAGGAAAAGCTGCAGAAAGCCATAAGCGGGATGAAGGAAACAAAGGAAAAAGAAAATAGGAAATAGATGGGTTCTGCGGTGAGAGACGCGAAGATGTTTCGTGACTAGGCTACAAATTAGTGTTTACCACACCTCTGCTATGTACTGAAGAGAAAAAGCAAAATATTCTTAAAGAAATCCCAAGGTATTCAGTCAGCTATCGGTGAACGCGAATGTTGGAGGCGCCGGACTTTTAATGAAGGAAGAACCTGCTGTCGAAGGCAAGGGGAGATAAAAAATGATGTGCACGAAAAGAATAAATAACACCACTATAAGTCACGTGATTGCATAAAGAGAATACCAATATAAAAAAACATCTGTATTATGCAAATATTCAGATAAGGATAACTAGCGCAAGCCTGCAATTGTCTGCCACAATAAAATAACTTTCGTCTCATCTATTTTCAGTTTTTACAATTGTTTGATAAATTTTGACGATTTTCTGCTCTGTTCTTTCGCCTTGAATATTGAATTTCTCCACTCTCATTCCTCAAACGTCGATGTAAAGAAGTTTCACCTGAGTTGGATGCTCGTCCCGTCTGATAAATAGGTTCAGGCGATCACCGAAGCATATGAAAGCTGAGTCAAGCACAAATCGGATCCATGTACATGAAGTACACACAAATTGCCTTATGAAAAGTCATTATATACGTATATATAAATATATATGGATGTAATATAGTAATATATACGTTATATGGTATATCGTTGATGGGTAAGTTGCGATGTGAGAAATTCCACGGGCGTGAACGCACCGTCGAAGTGTATACAGATTGTCGGAGAACGTCTATAGACGGCGCTCGCGTGTTAGTTACAATCCCGCCCGCGCCATAGAGAGAACGACCAACTATTTTGGGCGGCGCCAGCGAAAATTCCGAGGCCCTAAATTGGTTATCGCGCGCTTCACGGCACAGCTTAACAAACGGTACAGCTTGACGATGCCGTCGGTCAAGGAGATCCCTCGGAAACTCAAGGTCGTTACACGGTCTTCACGAAACCCGGAGTATAATTTTTACCGGATGGCATTTAACTTTTCCGAGAGGTCATGGAGTTTTCAAACTAATCGTACCCTGGGAATCCTTTTCTTTTAAATAATATTTCGTTTCATGTAAATAATGAAGAAAAATCTACAACCGCCAGGATTGAAGGGGGTTGAAAACGAATTCGAGGGAGTGGGCGAGGAAAATCCCGATAAATGAAGGCCGACTTTTCTACGACTCAGACAGGTCTCGAGTAAAAAGTCAAACAGGACGCCGTCTAGCTCTCATTTATAAAAGCGTAAATGAAAAGGAAAAAAACCAGCGTTTGTTGGTTGAGCGAAGAGTTTTGATGGAATTTCAACTGGTACGTGGAAAAATCTTTAAATATTCTGTGATCGAAAATAAATCACGCGTATAATATACACAGTTAGTAATATTTGTTTTGAGATCTTCAACGACACGTGGAGTTGGAGTGAAAAGTTTGAATTCCGTAAGTTCTACGAGAGATTCTTGTTTTGCGCCAGCGAACGAAAATTTGGGTGACGACAATTCTATCGGACTATGTCTGTCATCGAACCTCGTTCGAGTGTCATCGTTTGCACGATTTCGCGCAACAGCTATAACAACGTTCATTGATTTCTACGAAAGAAAAAAAATAAGCTCGGTCACAAACGAGGATAAAAGTTTATGCACGTCGGAGACGGCGCAACTTAAAAATAAACGAACAGACGACGAAGATGAAGAGGAAGAAGAAGAAGAAGAAGGAGGAGGAGAAGAAGTATATAGAGGCGAAAAGAAAGACACTCACCTGAGGCGTCCAAACGGAGGGTTGATTAACCGTTCTCGAGGTACTTTTGCTTCTCGAACGCCAGATTTTTTTGGCCACGAGCCGGCTACCGTGATGCACCACACTGCTGGACGATTTACTTTTCTGCATAGCTGTACCGCCACCTGGGGAATTGGAGGACGACGTGAGAGCTGGTGAACCTGGTGCCGAATGGGGTTTGTCCTTGTGAGTATTTGACCCATGAAGGAGATGGGAAAGGAAGGATTGATGATGATGATGTTTGGGTGTAGATGGTTGCTCCTCCGAGCCAAGACCGGCGTCCATGCTGCTTCTAGAACTCGCGTTTCTACTTGCCGGTGAAGTTGTATCGGCATCGGAAAAATTGTCCGCATTACCGTCGGGTGATATGCCGACATTTTCGCGATACGAAATTATCCAATTTTCCTCCGTTTGACAACCTTTGTTATTGCCATCATCGTCACCAGGTTTCGTGATTTCTCCTTTAGCTTTAATGTTACGTAGATTACGATCGTAATTTACTCGCTTAAACCGATCAGCTTTGTCAGCATCGATTGATTTTTTTCTAGCCATACGAAGATACCGTTTAATCGTGTCACTAACGGAAGGCGAGACATCATCATTATCGACGCTACTTCTTCGCCTTCCAGAGGAACTTTTGTGCCCGCTACTCTCCCTTATCGCAGCCTCCTCCTTCTCCCTCTCAGCTCGGAGAGCCTCAAGAACATTTCTAGCTATGGGATCAGTTTGAACGACACCGTCAACGGGACCTCTGTCGGTACTTGGACCTTGAACAGCTATCAAAGGTGGTGGTGATGAAATATCCCTCCGGCTAGCGCTGCCACCAGTTGACAAGCAATTGCTATCGTTGTTCTTCGAAGAAGGCCTCGTTCTTGGAGTTCCCCACCAGCGTGAAGGCGAGGTATAAGCACCCGTAGCTCTTGGACCCCTGAAACCGCGTGTGCAACGAAGGTCAAAGTAGAGTTTTTCCAAGAGCTTTCTGTCCGTGAGAATACCCGATATTACGTGTTCACGATTAGGTGATTTACTATAGTGTCGACTTAGAGTTTCGATCAATGACTTATGGACGTAATCTCCGCGATATGGTAACATCGAACTGGATTCAGAACCGTCGTCTTTTTGACCGCTTTCTTTCAGCTTGTCTTCCTTCTTTCCTTCCGCCATTATAAAGTCCAAATGCTGTTGAAGTTTACTTATCAGACTCTGATAGTCGAAAGGAATATTGGAGTTCGATTTGGACGCTGCAGCCGCTGCAGCTCTTTCAATATCTTTGGCTTGAAGATTAACAGGTGGTCCTGCTGGTCCGGAAGACCCTTCATTCTGCATGTTGAGATATTTCTGCAACATGTCCGCTAACGCTTTAACTTCGGCGTCTTCCTGTGGTGCCCTTCTTCGGCTAACAGGTGATGCGGGAGTGCTGCCGCTACCAGTTGCGAGTAGCCAATCTCTCTTGGTCTTTGCGACGTCAAATCTACCGCCTGAAGTAGCCTGAAACAAGAGACTTTGGCCTCCTGTGGAGGAGCCAGAACCTCTAGAATCATCGGCTTCGTCAGCCGAGCTCGCTTTTGTGCGGCAACTTCCGCCTTTTACCAATCTTCGATGTCGATGAGTACGAAAACTCAAAGTACCAGGATACGAAGCTTTTCTCCATAACAAAAATTTCGGCTCTTTCTGACAAACTTCCTGAAAATATTGCTCTATGCGTGGTATGTCCTCGGCTCTGTTGTGAGCTCCATCGGGTATCAACCGACGTCCTGCATCGGCCATGTAACGCCATGTTTTTCTCGTAAGGAGCCATCGTTCCTTCATTGGTTTGCTTGCCCGTTTTGTTCGTCGTTCTTTCGAGGACGATGACGCAGGGGTACCTCGGGATCCTGATGAGCCAGTAGCATCGCTGCTGTCTCGACGAGACCGTCTTTTCGCTGTACCAACACCACCACCACCACTGCCGCCGGGACGCTCCGCCATTATGGCGTCCCTCTGATCGGTCCTCGCCACACGCACCACTGTCACGGTATATATTGTAACACGGATAATCTAACACGTCATCTAATCGAAATGGTGACAATGATAAAGAAAAAAATACATACACTATTATTGACACTATGAAATTCACCGCTATCACTAGTAAAACTGTAATCAACGATAACGAAAATATTGCCGATTCGTAATATTCTACTGCTAGAATCGACCTACTGCTTGCCGACGATTCAACGTGAAAATGGACGTTCCATGCCGGTAGCCCTAACCACCACAACCGTCCTTGATGATCATCGAGTACAGACAGCATCCATTTGACCGTTACTACATCTGGTAACGTTAACGTTCCTATAAACTCTCTTTGAGACTCTTCGGGCATCAAATTTCTTTGTAGCACTTTTACAACACGTCTTTCTGTGCACGTTTTAGAATCGCTTATGATTACGACACGCTTTTTTCCCAAGAATTTCGTTGATTATTCCTCCATACGATAAAGTGAGAAAAAATCACTAACACCGTAACGAAGAATCCAGTAGTAAGACCCTGTAAGGTCAGACAATCACTTCATATCCGTTTTCACTTGGCCGAGTAAGCGGAGCCAAATCTGGGTAACATAGGCGAATACGTATTCTTGTTTCACAGATCGCTCCCTTTCTCTCCCTCCACTTATGGTCGCTTTTTTTTAAGGAAACACCATTGTTTTTCTTGACTAACTTTACTCTCGTACTATTGCCACGCGATTGAGAACATATGTATTCAATGAATACGCTGATGTGGAAAAAAAATCGCAATACGTATAGCCGAGCAGTCTTTGGTTTTATTCGAATGTACTTTTGTGGTCGGTCTCGAGCTCTCGAAGAGCCGGCAAGGTGGAAGCTGCCCAAGGTACGCGACTACTGCTCTCAGGGCGTTCGCAACTACGTGGACGTTCCAAATCTAAAAGCGTCTCCGCCGCTTTTGCCTCTCGCTCCGCCGCTCGCTCCTTCTCGTTCTCTATCGTTTCTCTCTCTTCTACTCTTTTCTCCTTCGTCTTTTTCTTCTTCTTCTTCATCTTGTTTCTTCTCTGTCTCTACAACTTCTACCTCTTCGCGCTGCCTATTCAACCGCTTCGTCTCATCGTCTACAGCGAAGATAATGACGATGACGACAACGACGACGCCGTCGATAACCGTCGAGAAATCAACATATAGCATGTTTACTACATCAGCAATAACGTCGGTACTTCTTGCAATGACATTTTCTT
Source organism: Dusona sp. PSUC_FEM 10030013 (assembly GCA_018902295.1). Classification (NCBI taxonomy): domain Eukaryota; kingdom Metazoa; phylum Arthropoda; class Insecta; order Hymenoptera; family Ichneumonidae; genus Dusona; species Dusona sp. PSUC_FEM 10030013. Next base: position 3,639 of record JABSMR010060565.1, on the reverse strand, counting down.
ACTAGTCATACTCTTCGGGTGAGAGACTACCACCAATAACCAAATAGTTGTCTGCAGTCTCGTCTAATCGTCTCACGATTTTTGACGCGTGCCAAATACCACCGACGATGCAAAAACTCTCTGAGGAGCGTCTTTCCTCGTGGTTTTTCTCGGGAAACATCTTTGCTGTTTTATTGTTTTTATAATTCGCGTATTTCCAAGTTCCTCAGGCTTATGATTTCTTTTTTAATTACATTCTTCTGAAAAATGGTGAATATGTTGTTTCATTGCTGCAGATGTTCCGTTCCAAAACAGGATCGAGCACGCGTCTTGCTCGGTGGAGATATCACATCGTTTCCGCAAGGAATTTTGGGAATAAGACAGGTTTAATGAAAGAGGGCGTAGGAGGATAAACTAAGAATGGTCTCACTGTACTGTATGTAAGTTTGAAAAATCATCGAATAAATTTATAAATGGTGAATACAAAAATAATCATGACAGTGTACAAAAATGGTATGAACCTAAAAAAAGAGTAAATAGAAGGAAGCGATGGATTTGAACGTATACATGTTAAAATTGGTTAACAATGGAAACAGCCAGGTAAAAAGAGGAACATGTATTTTACTGAAACTCAAAGATGGTGAGAAATCTCAATTAGTTTCTCCATATATACCTCTCTATATATAAGTACGTGAAAAATCAACTATACGCTCGCACGAGTCTGAAATGGTTAGAGGAATAAAAAAACGCTCGTACTTTCCTTACTTACTATGTCTGCCTGTTTTCGCATTTTTTTTAAATATTATTCCGTGGTAAACATCCAAAGGAACGGACACATGACACGTTCTCTTGGTGTAACCAGTAAGAGAAAATTATTTTAAAGCGTAGCGTGAAAAAGGATTGCTCGTAAGCAACGAAGAAAAATGAGATCGTTGGTGGGTTCTTGTCTCGAATGAAAAAACGCCAGCATCTTTTCACCCTTGTTTACGTTCGTAAGAGATGTTACTCACGCTCGGAATTAACTCTCGCCTCTCAAGAGTACCCCCAAGACTCTAGGTTTTCACACTCTGCTCTTTCCTCCATTCTCTTTCCTTTTCGTTCTGTTTTTCTTAAACTTCTTTTTTTCTCTACCGTACCACAGTTTCTGTTCTACCTTTTGCGTGAACCATTCATGACCTTCCTCAGCGTAACAAACTGATTTGGTACGGAGGAATCAATATATTGAATGTCAAAGAGTTTTGTTTTATTTTTATCGTAAACTTATTCACGATTTTTAGTATTTATGATCGCATAGATTCGGTCTTATTTAATAGCTGTATGCTTTTCATTATAATGCCTCTTTACAACATATTGTTTTTTCAATGGTGAACAATCTTAGAAATTTGTCGAAAGTACCAAATAATACAGCAATTTGTTTCAATTATTTATCTACTTCCATTTTAACGGCATTAAGCAAAATCTTCATCACCGGAAGCAAATCAGGACTTCCGTAAAAAATGTTCTTGAAAGTTGAGAACGCTTACACACAAGCCCGTCCACTAGTCTCACGAGTAAAAGTAATCGAGGTTTCGTGCTTACGGGTGAAAACTGGATTATAAATCACTGGTCTTTTAAACGCGTTCGGCGGGTTTGCCTTTTCAGTCGATTATTTATTTATTTTTTAGTGTTTTTTTCTCCGTCCGATGCCAATCGTATTTTCATCATGGATTTATTGCGCCATCCGGCTGCCGCAATGCATCTAACCATGTAGAAACCTTACAGTCGTGTTGAAAAAATACTAAATCTTAAACAATTATTATTCCAGCTTTTTTAAGAACAAGTTCTTGTAATTGTAACGTTTCCGCTCTGACAGATGTGCAATTCATTTTAAAACAAATGATCAGTTCATGATGATTTTTCTTCTCGTTAGTATATAATATAATAAATACAATGGTTGTTTAAATATATATTTTGCCTATTAAATATCTATGGTTTAATTGAAAAATAAAAAATCAAACCAAAAACAACAAACTACTATTAATCGAAGTATTAAATTGTAGCCAAATTTTGATAATAATTTACGTCTTAAAACATAAACATTTTCAGATCAAAAAATGATATCGAAACTTGTATGTGATTGGGAGAAGTTCTTCATCGTATCACTCGTGCCTATTTGGAGTTCATGTTCATCGGACTAAGTAAATTTTAATTGACGTAATTATGACTGAAAGAACTGCCTAAATACAACAAAAGTTAAGGCCCTATTGTCGTCTAGAATTCCGTTTTCAGAGATATTTTTTAGGATAGCATAAATTTAAAACTGTTCGAGTTTTTTTCATGCAATTTTGTAGACAGCACTTTGAATAAGCGCTGATATTCATTTCTGTTTTGGGGCAGATCCCAAATTTGATATGCAGTACTTGTTTACGATAATTGGACAATCTTTCTTCAGATCTAAAGAACTAAAACTGTGAATAAATTAGGGTCATTTGAAAGTGAAAAAAAAAATATTTTTCCATGCGTTCCAACGATGCGAACTTCAATGCCATCCCAGATATAGCGGCGTGAAAGAATTTTCTTAGATAATTGAGAATACTTACTGTCGTAGCCAGCGGACCATGTCCACATGGAAACCATTGCCAAGAGCCAATGAAAAAATAGTCCTTCTATCCGCCAATAAATTTGAGGCTGATAGAGTTTTACAGGGAATAGTAACATCATCCATATGACATAGGTTGGTATGCAGTAAACATTGTTCAAGAGAACAAACCCCGTTCTCATGATACATTTTACGAGAGAGGCAACTCTGCCTATAACGCTGTAAAGATTGAATAAAAAAAAGCATGTTTTATTTAATTTTTTTGAAGAGATGTTTCACGCGCTTTCATCGCATTCCATTACTGTAAATAATGTTAAGGTTGACTCTGTTTTTCTCATGCTCTCTTTCTCTCTCTCTCTCAGCGGACCAAAACTTTGCAACATATAGGCGTTTGACGCTACTGGCTATAGGGAAGCCTATGAACTGACCACTTATGCAATTACATTGTTAAGGATTGAGGTAGGTGCAAGCAAGTTCTACAAGATGATTCAAGAGTGAAATATGACCCATATCTAGCTTAGCGCGTTTGTGCATTGAGCTCCCAACTGCATATGTCTTAGAAAATTTTCAAATTAGTCGAGCGTATGTATAAAAAATCTAATCTGCTACAAAATAGGCTAGCAATAGCCGGAATCTTGAGCGAATTTGATGACTCAGAATGTATTACGTACGCGGATGCGATGTGTAATTAAAAGATACGAATAGACTGTGGCAACCGTGCAATTGGAACAACTACAAAAAAGCGATAGAACAGAGAGGGGAAAAGTTCAAAGCACAGCCATTCTTGTGAAAGGAAATAAATATGTAATTTGACAAAAAATTGAAAAAAACAATAGCAATTATTTGATGCGGTGTGAACCAATTCGCAAAAATATGAGCGGACTGTTTGAAAATGTTATATTGGTTGTAAAGTGTGTGACAACTAGCAAATATTTATTTGAAATACTGACGAAATATTATAATATCAGTGGTCAAAGTTGTAAACGATAACACGAGGTGTAAGCAACGGCTGAGCGTTCCCGATACACCGCATAAAAATATCGCGGTGTATCGGGGAATTGAACAACGGCGCTGAGGGGGGG
>JABSMR010060454.1:0-14077 GCA_018902295.1 Dusona sp. PSUC_FEM 10030013 | reverse complement strand
GGACCCCCGGCGGGACCTTTTCCGGGACTCTTTCCGGGACTCCCGGCGAGACAATTTTTTCTGCGCGGGTTGTATTTAATTTATTATTTATACTAAAATGCATTCATTATTACCATCATTTAATCTAAGTTTGTAAATCGTACCTAATTATAGTGAATATTAATTTTCATAAAGCGGTAGCACTGGCAGTGGCAGAGCCACTTCACGATTCCGCCATTTAACAAAATAATGATCGTGGAAAAAAAACAACCACCTCCGGTGCTACTGACGATCTAGCATTTACAGTTAGGCATTCAGAGTCGAGGAGATGTTCCGTAAAAATAGCAGGGATAAAGGAAAATATCGATCTATTTGCTACAATTATTCAATGGCTATTTCGCTCACAAGCGTTCAAGCGGAAAGAGCTTTCTTATTCTTCTCTTAAGAGCCTTGTTTTTTTATTTTTATTTTTTATTCAGAAAACATATTCAAGACACTATAGTGTGATTACGGGTCATGTTTTAAAAATCTTATCGTTCCAGAAGGAAAATATTTCCTATCAAAGATTCCGCGCTTTTACAATCGTTTCTTATCGAAATGATTTGAATATTTTAGATTTCTCACGATAACTTTGAAACGTTTCCATAGATTTATTCAAGAATATTTTTAAGTTTGAGGAAACCTGACGAAGTTTGTGAAAAAAAATCGTGGGAATTTGAACGTTTAGTGTCAAAGATTTAGCAATAGAAAGTATATGCTATTGCTGTGTGTATTACAGATGAGGAACGTTGTTATATCTGAAATGCTAACCTTTATATCTGGCATTTTTTCCATTATTTTATAAGTTTTTTACATTTCTGTAACATGTAACAACTAAAATTATAAGATTATTCCGCGAGTTATATCGACGGTTTTGTACATCGAAGAGAAAGTTAACTTTCGAATGTGGTTGTGCCAAGTGTCGTTCGTTAACGGAACGTTTATAGTTAATTTTGCAACAAAATCAGATAATTCTTTGCAGATTTCAAATTGTTCTTCAAATTTTTTTAGATCTCATTATAACAATGCGTGCTACTCGCTAACGTAGTTCCCTTTATTTACGCTTTGGCGTCCTTTATTTTCGATACTTATTTTCTTACTTTACATTGAATTTACAAAAAAAAAAAAAACAACCGTTTTATTGCTATGGTTAATTATGAAATGAAATATTATTTTATTTTATTATGTCCAGTGGGACTCGACTTCGTTATGATACACTGTTTTTCCATAATTTAATTTATTATTTTTTCGTTTCATCTAATTATATGTTGTATTTTTTTGACTTTTGAAACAATCGGTGACATTTACATGTTTACATAATAAAAGACCGAAAAGTTTAATTAAACAGCGAACCAATCAATACTGTCATTTTATAGTACCCTACCACCTTAATCGTAACTATATTAGCTGTTTACTTATTTGAATCCGTCGTAAAACCTCAGTCTGGAACGAGTATCGAAGATTCCGGAAGCTAGTCTCGAGACTCAATTGTTTAACTCATTGTCGAGACCGGATGCTCTAGTATCCAACCAAACGACTGTCTTCTTATTTGTCTGTCTTCGGTTGATCAAAAGACGAATGTTCTTTTTTGTTTATACATCTTCTTCGTTTATATTCAATGGCAAAGGGAGGCAACGGGAATAAAGGTATACGTTAGTGTGCGTGTGTAGCGCGTACTAATAATCCCAAAATAATGTAAGCATAATAAATGACGGTGCATTAGCGGAGCGCTCGGCAGCCGGCTCATATTTTCGGTGGCGCTGGCTTTGACGTAGCATTACTCCAAACTCTGCGTTACATATTACCGCCGGGCGCTAGCGCCCTCTGACTCTCTCGCTCCCTCCACTCGCCGTTCTTTTCTCTTTATCTCTGTCTCACTCTTTCCCTCTCGTTCAATCACGATGTGTGTATACACTATCGCGAGATCACTGTTTCCTTCTTCCTTGTACATACACTATACAATATTTATTTTTATTTCACTGCGTTCTGTATAGAAATACATGTATATATGCGCTGAGATATCCAGCGCAAATATGTTGCACCGTGCTCGCGAATTCGCGAGAGTGTAGCGTGTTCCATTGCTGCACGGGTGAGAGGCTTCTCTTCCTCGCTCTCCCTCAGTTAGTGCATGACGAGAACGGTAGTCGTTATTAATTAGCCAATAAACAGAAAAAAGTAAAAATTTTCATTTTTTTTCGCCGATTTTTTTTTGTCTCTCATGTCGCCGACCCAAATTCCAACTCGTTAGGCGAAACGCGTGGAATTTTTGTTTTTTTTACACGCTATATTTCTTCATAATCCACGATCCCGGGATCTCGACGAAAATCTCGACTGCCGGACACGAATCGAGAATTCACGTCGTGGTTAGAAATTCGTTAATTTTTTCTATCTCCTTATTAATTGATGTTTTTTTTCCAAATTCTACCGACGAGGGACGACCGAGATATGAACGTAAGAAATATTACTGCTCGTTAAATATTAATGATCCGCTCGATAATCGCTGCTTGTGTGATCAATTGATTATAATCTCGTATCACGATACGAGATCAAAATCGTTCCTTGTTTACTTCATTTTTACGTTAATCATAATTATTGATTCAGTGCTTTTCCGACAATTATTAGTATGTTACGATTTTTCCTTACGTTCGTGCACTTAGTCTTGGAAGCGCACGATATTCGTATAATCTACAAATTATACGAAACAATGGTACAATAGAAATAATGATACTAACTCATATACATATTGACTTTTCGTTATTGCAAATGCTGCTGTTGATTTCAACGTTATTCTCATGGGTTTTAAACCCGTGACCTCGGTAGATAATTAACATTTTGTACAGTAGCGATTGGTAGCACAGCGAGAGGAGGCGTCCCAGAGCGCTTTCTGTGTACGAGGAATCATCAACCTCGCTGAGGATCTCTTGTCTCTCGTATAGAGTATTTCCTTTCCCGTTTTTTGATGGGGTGCCATTTTGCGAGAGGAAACTTGGGACGTGTAAATTCCGGAACGATATAATGTTCGAAAGAAAGAAGAGGATGAAACGAAAGAGTGAAGGAGAACGAAGGATGAAGAGCAAGAAACAGAAAGAGCGAATCGAAGAAACAGCGAGAGTGCCGGTAACGTCGGGGCACGCACCAACAGCCGGAGATGCTGGTTGACAGAAACAAATGCCCTGGTGCGAGGAAGACGGGGAGCTCGCGCGCCCGGGACCCCGTTTGTGGCCGGAGACCATCGTCTGAGATATTGCTCGGCAGATGCGGTCGCGCGCTGATCAAAGAAACCCTCCTCACTGAGAGAGATTAAATGGATGCTGTTGGAACACCAGGGTTACAAATAATAAGCGACGAACCACGCGGCCACTCGAGCACACCAAGACAAAAAGAGAGATAGAAAGGCCCTAACTCGGACTTGATACATTCGCCGGTGCGAGTTTTACGAGAGCACAAAACTTTAACCCGATCTCTCGCGTTCCCTCCTGTCTTTCTTTCGCCTTCGTGACTTGTAAGATTTCTCTCTTGTACTCGTGCGTTCAACGAGTATTCATCTCTGCTTCTCCGCGTTACTTCATTTCGCGTTCCCTCATTGAGAACCGTCTGACTGCGTTATTCGTAGTCTCTAACGTCACACGTCATAACATCATTACGCGATGCATGATCAGAAACCTTGTTTGCCTCTCGTGCACATAAAATGGACTCCAGGCAAGTTCCGATTATGGCAATGACATGTAGATCGCCAGTATGCTAATTGTTAGGATCATTAGTCTGTGGGATTTCAGAAAATGTGTTAGTTGCGATTTACTCTCTCGGTAACATTAGCTTGGAATCCCAAAAAATTATCGTTCATACAAAAATGTGAAATGCCAAAAAAAAAACATTTTATAATTTAATTCGACAAAGTCGAATATGATGGGAAATAAATTTGGTAACACATTATTACCAACAATCGTATCATTTTCCATACATATTTTTTACACTTTGCTGATTAAAACGATCGAAATATTCATTGGACAATAGGAATAGTGGAATTTGAAACAAATAACAAGTAAGACCTCGCAGAATAATTTCGATGGTTGATAGAGTTGGAAAGCAGGGAATATGATTGAGTGTTCAATTCCGGTGCAAGTGGATGGAAAGCTCGAAGCTTTTTTCGCACCTGACCTATGCATAAACGTATGCGCGTTACCGACGAGGGAATTAAACGAGGCTGTAAATGAGAAGTGGTGAGCGAACTGGTGTGTATAGCTTGAGGGATATAGGTGTATATATGTTTGAAAGGGGTAACTGGATACGAGCACTCAGGAGAGAGAAGGAGAGGGAGAGAGAGATGCGGTAGGAAAAGGAGGATGAGGACGAGCGCGTCGGGACCATCGGGTCGCCGGCAGCTCATCACCAAGCGATCACATCTCATCGCGTCCCACCATCGTCAAGTATAATATGTAGGTACGTGTAGAGGGAATCAGCTCTAGTACCTTCTGTTTTACAAGACATTACGCCAACCAGCTCACACGTTACATGTATGTTTTGTTACTTATAGTGCAAAGATGCTGCACGATACCATTTTTCATATACAGGATGATATCTTAAAATGAGAATTATTCGGAAATAGCCCTTCAAAATAATACATTATATTTGTACAATTTTGATATAAAATTTATATGATTTTCGCTATTACTACCTTACAGAAATATATTTTGATTATTCTAAATATTTAATTTAAAAATGTGAGCTTTCCATAGTCGTACAGTGATGAAAAAATATTTTCGTAATTTCGCGATGGCAAGAAATGATCACTTCATTAATTTTATCCCGAGAAGTGATAAATATGAACAATTTTGCGGAGATCCCCTCGTTGAGCTTTCACTCGAAAGAGGAAATTGTTATTCCACGCTCGAATTTTATGACATATCCGTTTGTAGTCGTATGCCGAGGAGTTTCGTGACAAGGAGTAACACAAGATGACCGAGACGGCTTCTTCAAGCTTGGGCACATGAGAGAGGAACATCCTCGTACATTGTGATATTTCTAGGGTTCTCACCCGCAACCCTCTCTCGTACGGGGGACGTTCGTATCATCGTTCTCTATCAGCATATCCGACCGCTTAGCACCTACTTCCCAAGAGTGTGATACGCTCGTAACTCATTTGAATTACACATTTCCCTCGGTTCCACGAGAGCTCTGGCTATGAACGAACGAAGCTCCGGTAGCAAGAATCGTTTCGGTATGATGGTTGAGAGAGACGGTGAGAGCGGGAAAGAGGGAAGAGGACAAACTCCTATCACCACCCCCCGACCCCAGGGGAAGTGAAGCTGAATCCGTTCGACGCCAGTCACGCTTGTACGAACCACCGTTCTCCTCCTACCCCCATCAACCCCCTTCGCGAATTATTTCGAACACTCGTGAATTATGCATTGGAAATTATACGACTCTTGTTTCCTCGGATGATCGCCCACGGAATGAGTAGATGGACAAATGTGGAAACACCGAGGAATCTACAACCGGAGTGGCAACGGAGAATGTATATGATAATGAAATGGAGTACAAAAGGATTAACAGACGGAAATATTCAATATTAATAAAAGATGCTCAATTTAGGAACTGTACAAAGATCGAGAAGGAAAACAAAATTTTGCAAACGTTTCGCGGTAAGATTGCGTCAAAAGTAACACAAAGAATTCGAGTTTCTTCAATGGCTACACGACTCCCCGATGCCTCACTCTACTAATGGACACCTATTAAACCACCCTTCGACTTTCATCCTTTATACTGCCTCACAACGTAGTGGTCGAGTACACTAAAAACTTGTAACTCAGCCGGTTAGCATCGTTTCTACTTTACCGCAAATTTTCTCGCTACTGCGAAAACCCACAATTTCCAAATCTCACCCTCGATACTCCGAACTTTTCGCAGCTCGTAACTTTTCCGCTGCGAATTTTCTCAAATTGCGCATCCCGCAACTATCAGGCTCCCGATTGAGGTTACAAAAAATGAAGTAAGAGTGATCGTTAGTTGGAAGAATTTTGGAAAATTTTCGAGGGATGAGAAACTTGGACTCGTTTCAAATGTAAGTGGACGGTAAAAAGTCGAAATGTCCAAGGAGTGAAGGGTTTTTTGGAGCTTGCTATATGAAAAGACGATGGAAAAATACGGTTAAAAATGTTAGTCAAGAAAACACGATGGTTGAAAAATTAGTGGCGCCGGTCTGTCGGCGAATCTGAGCGAATCTTTTTGGGTCAACGAAAACAATGAAAAATGAAATATTAATTATACTTGTACTAAGTTTTCAAATCGACGCTATGTTCGTTAATGGCCAAAGCTATGAGAAAATTAATCTGATGAAACATCAGGAGTGCATCGAGAGATAATAGCGCATAAAACGTTGGTAAAAACAAAATAATAAGCACAATGATTGAGACTGATACGGAGCAAGAAGAGAATAAATAACCAACGGTAAGAAGTTCCCTAATTATTAGAAGCTATTAATTCGGATGGACGTTATTATTTTAATGCTCATCGGACGGCCGCAGCTAATTTGCCCGAGCACCATTGGCCAACAAATCGATGGTGCTCGCCCGATGTTCGGTTCCGCGGCAAACGTATTCGCACATACGTAAATAATTAGAGCGTGATCACGCGGTTACCGCAGAAACGAATAAAAAAAGCTGGAAAAAAGAACACAAAGAGTGTGAAATAGTGCCGGGTTGTCGAGCAACCGAGTTTATAATGAATTTGCACTTTCGTCGATATCACGAGCGATAATTTATGAAAATTTCCATACGCTTCGATCGAATATTTTTTGCCAATATTTCCTTATTATCTAGACTAACACAACATTATTGATCTATCATACTTTCTATATTAAATTGCATTTCATTCTGGGACCATTTAATAATCATTTATCAAATTACTACACATGTTTGAAAATTGCTATTTTATTGATACGCGAGGAAGTTTCATTACGTGTCACGATGATTTACTGAAATAATAATTTTGCACCCTCATACGACGACGGTCGGACGATAATTCAGCGGGTTCATCATATCGATTACGCAAGGAGAGAGAGAAAGCTCGATTTGTCGACTACTGATGTTACCGTGTTCACCACCGACCGCGATAACTCACTCTCCTTTCTACATCTCGGTATTACCGACCACCCCGAATAAACCGACCAATGTTTCAACGTTTTCTCCACAGATGGCCAAGCGCTTAGAAAACGTTTTCAGCCCTCCTAGCTCAAGGGTAGCTTCGCTTACGACGCACGTTGCCTAAGCGCATTTGCGCGAGATTTACCGGGATAGCATTTCAACACAAAGAAGTCTCGTTTGAAGCTTCCATAATTCCTTTTAATCTGTTATTTTATGCAAAGGACATGTATTATTCATAATCACTATTAATTTCGTTGTTTCCATTTTTTGATGTTTCCATGATATTCATTTTTTTCAATCGATCCAATAAATACTCTATTATTTTTAAGTTGAGTGAGTTTTATTTTGTGAGTTCGAAAAAAATCGATCTTGTTCTTAAATATAACTTACGAATCCGTTAAAAACTGTATTATTAATACAGAGATCGATGAAAATTCAATATTATCGAAACTTTAGACTTAAGAATCCAACTTAATTATTTTGACCTTGAAATTTCACCGGAATGGAAGAGATATATCTATAACGAATCTCATGAATTATATGTATATAAATCTTCGGGCTGTATTCTAATCATTCAAAGATAAAGATTCACAACTACGATTAATTTTCTCGCAGATCGTTGCTCAACCGATGCTCCGAAAACTTTCTAAGAAAAAGAGGAACGGGAAGAGAAAGGCCTTTGCGAGAGTAGTCAGTATTCGAGCAAGAACATGAAAAGTCTTGGAGAAACAGAGAGAAAGAGAAAGAAGGATAGAAGAAAGAGGGGAGAGGAAGAGCCCTCTCGCGATTCTCTTCGCGGCATACAGTGGCGTGTACCGCGTGATTGCCGTAATTTCAACTCATTACAATTACCTTAATATCCAGTCATTAATTAGCCGTGGCTAAAGAGGCTCGCATTAAACAGCTAATGGTCCTCGTCGTCGGCTGCGAAAGCTCGATGTTTCCTCAGCCTGACGCGAACCTCCGCGAAGATGACTGAGATGAGATCGAGGACTAAACGAGAGAGTAGGAAATGTGCGACTGTGACCCCAAACGAGTTGACAGTTTAGTGGTAAAACGACTGTCAAATTGACACCCTCCTAATCGTTTCTCTCATCAGGAGAAACACGCGTAAATTTTATTGCAACCAGTCAATAAAATAAAAACTTTCATGAGTGCTTAAAAAATACAGAAAAAAAATTCCTGGAAAATAAATAATATTTATTTCGTTACAATACATGTGCGCGCGATAATTGATAAAAAAGATTAAAAAATCACTATCTTTTTTATGACCTTCTTTTGATGAATCAGACTTGTACTATATATCCTTTGTCTACGATTTTTTTTTTAACCGACAATCTATTTTCAGGCCATAGTTAATTACAGGTTGTTCCATGTAATTAAGAACATTAATTTTGTACATTTTTTTCTTCGAGACTGGTTTAAAAAAACTAAATCTAGTGAATAGAGATTCCGGCAAAACTTTATTCTCGTTCTCCCAGAGTGGACCAGCTCAGGGTTACGTCAGATTTGACAGGGACGTAGGTGATTTATCAGAATAACGCACACACCATTACCTTCGCATGTCCCCGACCACGCAAAACCACGAGGTCTTGATTCCTGCCGAAAAATCAAATAGTCGAGTCGCGAGATTTGCTTTTTTCCCCTCTTGTCGCACATCAGGCGCTCTAAAATCGGTAACTTTTTTTGTTTCCCTATTTTTTAATATATAAATATATGCAAATCGTATATAAAAGAAAATGTTCAGCAGAACGTGAATTTTTATTCTGAAAAGCCAATGTCGTACATATGAAATGTTTTTTCTCCATCTGGATGATTATGGCCACCACAGAACGACTAAGGAGACCGGATCATATTAATCCATCGCTAATGAGCTTCGGGCCGGAGCGATCGTCGAGGGGGTTAAAACGCGCGAGCGCGATCTAACGTAGAGAGAAGGATACCGAGATCATCCAAGGGGTTTTCTGTGTTGGCTCTCTCGTGGGCTCATTAAATCGTGAACCATTGGTGCTGCGAGGGGAAGAGCTCACGTTCTCCAGCCAACACGATATTTAACGTATCTCACATCGCTTCATCACCTTCGATATACATATATATTTTCAGCATGGTCTCCAGAAGAGATAAAATAAAATCGCGAGACGCAAAAGCTCGCTCAGCTTCGTTTTACGGAATCTCGAAAAAAACGTCCTCTGGAACTTTAAGTGTTTTCTCGCTCGAGTAACGTACACAAATCGCTATTGGTGTAACAGGGAATATAATATACGAAGATATCGCAGAATCGTATTGAAAATCCAATATAACGCTCTCGAGATATGAACACTCGGACGCTTATATATATTAAAAAAATAGAGGAAACAAAAAGTACTGGTTTATTCGAGTACAATTTTTCACGGACAGAGTGGATGGGACATCCCTTACGGATGTGTAAATTCGTACAGCCACCCCTCGCCTTCTGTAGTGAATATATTTATATATATCTATCTATAGATAGCAAGTGTGACGTTTAGTATGTGAGACTAAACAGTGCTTTGCCGCTGGTAATGCTGTTCCAACGTTCTCGGGACAACCTGTAGAGCTCTTCTCGTAGCCCTGGAAATGGTTTATGACTCTACTCACGGGATGATCCGGAGCAGTAGTCCCACCGCCTAGCCGATAATTAGTTAATCAGTCAACCCTCCGGAGCAGCACTCTTGATTACACGCATGCACACACACACACATATTATATACATGTATCCGTACAGATATACAACAGAGAGCAAGAAGCCAACACCAGTGTCCAAGTTAACAAGCTTTATACCTTCTCGCACTCTTTTCCATACGATCTTGGATTCTACGGTGCGTAATCAATTGCTTGATTCAAAGACGCGATAAGACTCTTTCGCATAGCGATTTTTTTGTGATACATAGTCCACTTGAAAAACCCAATTAATTACAAAGTTTATTAAATATCTGCTTCTTTACTTTACGAGTAAGTTAATTCATTTACGAAGACGATTAGGTCGATGCGTTTGCACAATTAATACTTATATTTTTGATGAACTGATATAGTAAAATATACTTGATTTACGTGTGATATGTGCGTTGGTTACGTCTTTTATTTTTCTCCTGCTCTCGTTTAGTCGTACAAAAATATTGTCATGATTAGTCGACGTTATTAATAAGCATAGAACGATGTAATTTATTTTGAGAAATTGTGCGAATGAGAATTCATCGTTGTTCAACCAGATGAAAACGAGAGAGAAAAAGAGCCAAAAAAGGCAAATATTACGAGGCTCTACGAGGGATTCTTGTTGAGGGAGAAAAATAGTTCGAAAATTCGGTGCTTTTGAACTGCACACAAGTTTTATACAGGCTAGAACTTATGACGAGAGACCAAATGAGGGGGAATCCTGGAACGGACAGACTCGTCGGTTTTATATGATGCTCGACGGGCTGATGATTAAAATAGTACGCGGCGAATGAAGGCGAGATCGTACGGGGAGCGGAAGCAACAAATAATGGCCGGGAGGTGTGGAGCTTTAACCGTGCGTGGCCAAGTTTTACACTCTGATCCGCGAGAACTCGATGCACAGAGTCAAAAGTCCCGCGAGAAGTTTCTGGCTGCACAGAAGTCTTCGTCGTCTCTTTCTGTCCCTCTCTCTCTCTCTCTCTCTTCTCTCTTTCTCTCCCTTTCCTTTCTTTTACTCTCCTAGTCGCAATCATACCGCAGAGAGAACGGAAGAACGAGAGAAACGCGCGAGATGAGTGCATATATGCGGTACCGATTCGCCCCATATAATCCCGGCGATGCTTCACAAGAGTGTCGTATACTCAAACTTCCTCTCCGCCTCGAAGATCTCGTCCTCATCGCGAACGCGGTACACTAATACTACGGGCTCTTTACAATTTCTACATCTTAAGTATAATCGAATCAATGATTTCCTTCATGTACCGACTCATTTACTGAATAATTTCCTCGCATCAATTTAAAATCTCGACAGAGCATTGAATTTTTGCTTGTAATTATATTCGGAAAGTTTTTAGAAAACATGCACAGATGGGATTTAAGAAGATTGTATAAAATTATATTTCTTATCCTTCCAATTAAGACCAAATTGATAGACTTCTCTTTTGAAATGTTGTTTTTGAGGCTGCGTGCGTTAATTGGCGTTTCCTTTAAATTTAGACCTTCCAACATCAATTGGCGAAAATATCTATAGTTAAAAATCCTGCTGCTGCAAGTGAAAAACTGTAGACCTACAAGATTCGAGATATATAAGAAATATAATATGTATATGGTCGAAGCACACACGTGTCATCGAGCTTCACGTGACTGCGCACAATGTCGTATAAGCGTTTGCGGCCTGGGCCAAAGCAAACAGCAAATGTCGAGCGCATAGACGATTTATCGCGATGACACGTGTCTCACTCTCCTCCACCCCGAACATTTTGAAATCCGCGCAAGATCTAAACTCTTATGAGCGACTTTGCATATACGCTTCGTACGATAAATATGCGAAACGTCTCTTCTCGCAGCCGCTCTGATGTATACCCGTAGCTCGAGTTTCCAGAGGATGCGTGACACTCTATATAACATGAAATTTCTTTCCAAAGTCGGTCGGGAGTGTCGGCGTAAATTACGTCACGGGCTGTTTAGGTCCCGGCTATTTTTCATTTTATTTCATCCTTTCTTTACCGAACTACGGATCTTCAAGGACCGGGAGACTTTCCGTCAAAGGATATTTCGAGGGACCAAAAAACAATTCTGCAATGAAAGACAGTCAAGGCTTGTGTTGGCTAAAACAAAATGCAGTAAATTAAATTATTACATTTAAAATATCTCGTGCTGTTGATAAAAATGAACGGATTTTTTTTTAACACTGTGAGAACTTATTGTGCTTCAAGTTTAGCATTAATTTATCAAATAAACAATAAAATGAAAACTTACTTTTCCTCATTAAAACAATTCTGCCCCCAATCAGTCTCAATTTATCAATGTTCTATGCAAACAACGATTTTTTCCACTTCGCAAGCCTCCGAAACTCGAATCTCGCTAATAAGTAAGAATTAATTGCGATAATACTGTTTTCGTTTGATTCTCAGTTTCGCAGCAGTTAATTCATAGAGCAGGCCACACAGTACGTAATTGGAATGCACCGCCTATATAACTTTAGACAAGTTGAACAATGAGGCAATCGTGAATTTGGATGTAATCCAAGAATTTTAAGTACCACTGTCATTATAATGAGTGTCCAAGGCAGACACAATTCTGCAGTGGATCACTTTTTCACGTAAAAAAACAAAAAGAAAAACATTCAAAAACAAACACGTGCCGCGTTCCGTTGCTATTCCATAGTGTGGCGTAATTTCGATATGATTTCTTATTTTTTATAGACCTTTAACGAAAATTATATACGCACCTATATAGGATAATCAATGCACCTGGTACGTATTTTAGTTCATAAAAACTTCCCAGATCGGCGTCGACCTTATAAATTATAGAGGTAACGCATACTTCTCGCTTATATGACCCCTGTTCGTTGATGAAAAGGCTGGTAATACAAGTTTTATGCAAAACCATAAATAGACGGTAGTCGACGTATCAAGGTAGGATGTTATCTCGTTTCCTGATTATCGAGTTTCGACGCTGTCGATGCTGTTGCCCCAAGCATATAAATATATTTTTTTTTGATATGGATACAAATATATGTATATATGAGTAATACGAAAAAAAATACAGAGTGCGACAGAGCACAGAGCACAATACGTGTACACATTGTGAAAAAGAGAAGGCGGCTTTTATCGGCCTATTTAGTTGGATCCGCTGACTTTCTGGTGTATTACGTACTTCATACGAGTGCTTTATCGAATCACCCTGTCCGCCTATACGTGTAAGTTCACCTTATAGGTGGCTCGCTAAATATAAAAGAGCTGCTGTTGGGGCTCCAAGTTCTCTGTTATCGAAATCACGAATCTCATACTCACGGCGCTCTTTCACGGTTCTCCACCTTTTCTGTGAGCTCTCACCCACTTCGTAACTCTGTATAACTCTATATATAAAATATACATTGTATATTTATGTATAACGTATATATATATATACGTGTTTACGTGTCTGCAAGGCTATTACTTTAACGCATTGTAATAATGTTGTATCACCAATTAGCTCAATGCGCAAGAGAGTGAGACGATATATGAATTTATACAGAAATAAAAGAGCGAGGTAGAAAGGCTAGAGAGGGTTTCTCGTACGTAAAAGAAGTCAGCGGAACTCGGGGCGGTAGCGAGCGTATCGTCATTAGCGTCGTTACGATACATCATTCATCCACTTTGAAGAGATGTATAGACCCAACGAGCCATCCCTTTTCTAAGGATATATACACGACGTTTTATTCGCCAAGGGATGCTTGCGGTGCACCGAAAACCTCTTAGTCTCTTGCGAAGGAACATACTTTTACAGGTATATAATAAATGTACATATAGGTATAAATATGTACGCATTAAAATGCTCGTACGTTAAATGCATATCGTTCAGGCTCGTTGGATCGCGCCTCGTGAAAGCTCTCTCCACTCTACCATGAATAATTTTTCTACTAAAGTATAATTGACTGAAATTCACGTGTGATCCACCTCCAGGGTGATTCTCGTAATACTTTAATAAGAAGCTTCCACCTGTAAAAGAGACGTTTCATTCAGTATCCACTTTTTTATCGCGATTCTTCGATTATATTCGATCGTATGACATTTAAGATACGCGCGTGAGAGATGTATTCGTCAATGTGCTAGATTTTTCATTCGAAATCTCGCGTATGGTTTTGTCTGAAATATTTGAATCGAAACAATGACAAACAAAGGACAGTTTACTTTTATAAAAAAAGTTGCAATACTCATAATAATTGATCATTTTTTATTTTCATTTATAAAATGTTTTTTTTT
>JABSMR010060343.1:0-14081 GCA_018902295.1 Dusona sp. PSUC_FEM 10030013 | reverse complement strand
CGTAGGAAATTTCATGCGCTTCAGGATTGGTCGTGAGTACTTTTGCGCTACCTTCAACCGTTTCGATAGTATGCCCGATAAAAGAAAGTGTGTCCACGAATTTTGATATTTAATAAATCATCAAAAAACATTACTAGACTTTTCGACTCCTAAACTTTCATCGATTTTGATCCAGAACTTCAGTTTACATTCCATCGATCGTAGGAGAATCTGTATAAATTCATTGAACCATAGGCTCGAGGAGCGAAATAATAATCTCGTGAACAAGTCCGAAAACATGGAAACATTGTTGAATACCGTTGATGTAGAAACCGCTGACGAGATAGCTCATTTGAAAAAACTTATATTGGTCGAATCAGAAAAAGTTGAAGAGACGAGGCAAAAAGTGAATAATTTTGAGAAGCTCGTAAACGAAGAGAAACAAATACACCTGAATAACGTTGATTTGTCAAACGATAAATATGAGAATACGCGAATGACATTGACTTTGTCGATAAAAGCTCTCAGTAAATAAATATTAAACATGTTTCCTCTTATTCTGTAATTAATAGTTATGAAAGCAAAACTACATTTTTATGCAGACGCAAAGATCAATACTTTGGAAGATTACAAACACAGCAGAGAGGCTTTACTCGAAAAATTGAGAATACAAAATGAGAAGATGGCATCGAACGAACAAGAAATGGCGCGAAAACAAGAAGCGATTAATCGAAAATTTAAGATTGATCGAGACAAGTACTGTACTTACACGAACTCGCACTTTTCACGTTCGCTTCACCCTGAAAAACTTAATCATTTTAAGGGTATGCATCAGTCATCCCGCTCGCTTCGCATTTTCGAAAGTAAATATATTCGACACCGTTTGATCGACCGAAATAAAACAAAGTCTTAGCCCACACAGGGAAATGGCAAAAATGGGCTAAGACTTTTTTTTATTCCGGTCGGACGAACGGTGAGGAAAAATATCACTTTCGAAATTTGCAGCAATCTCTCTCGCACTCACGGTGGTGAGATACCGACGGACCCATGCCCTTAATAAAGATTATCCATATAGAATTTTCAAAAAATCTCCAAAAGTTGAAAGATCGAAAAACAAACGATTGGTTTTAGAGAGAATCGATTACACCGAAGGAATAAATACATAAGTGAAGGTTTGTGTTTATACTGTCGAAAATTATTATTTTCTTCATCTTCAGACTCACGAACGAAATGATCGTTCGTCTACTCGCACTAGCTGGTACATTACAATTGGAAATTGGTGACGCCATACCGTTACCCATTCACAAATTGTTGCGACGAAATATTTTCATTAAAGCCGAACTGATGCAATTCGTAAATGAGATATTAGCAGGAAAAGAAAGTTGCGCAAAAATGCAGTAAGTTTAAGAGTTAAAAGTCCAAGTCCTTGTGGACAAAAACGAACGGGTAAAAATATGTCTCGTTCGTAATCCAAATAGGAACTTGGTATAGAACAAAAAATAGCAAACTTGACATTGAACGTTTTTAATTGTGGAGTTATGGGCAGGCTGTCAGAGCTATATCTAACGAGACTTTTCCCTGTAGAACGATGGAAAAAGTACATCGTAGTTCGATACTGGACCACAGAAAAGACGAAAGAAAAAATCTTATAACTGTGAAGATACAGGCATATTTACTCACAGCTCTCAAAAGACTGCACTCGAGGATGAAAGAACGGGTGGCCTGTGTTGATCGGTCTCAAGAATTTATCCAAGAAATTTACGACAATTTAGCTGATTCAGTTAACACCGAATATATTAAATTTGAAACACGTACTAAAAAGTTAGAAGTCCTGCTTTTCCAAGAAAGAATCAAATTGGGACGTGTGCGATATTTAAAAAACAACACGGATTTGCGGGCAAAGATATACGACCAAGTTCTCTATGATGTTAAATATGCCGTTGCTTGTGTCCTCAAGGTATTCACGTTCAGCATATTTTCAGCACAGTATGAACCGACGTATTTTAACCTCGCATAAACATCGAGCGACGGAGATGTGTTTAAAATTCGCGTTTCTCATAACTTTTTATAAAATTTGAAAACATTGAATTAGATGACAGAGTCACCAGATGACGATATCCTGCGAATGAGCAAACGTCAACTGATCTTTCATCTGCTCCATTTTTTCACGAAGGGACAAACGCAAATTCATCAATGTCTCGTCGCAGCTTCGTACGTTTTTCAATATTTTTTTCTTCCTTTTTTTGCGTTTGGACACCTGTGGTTCCTCTTTTCTATCAGCGAATGCGTAAAGAAAATAGCCTTTGGAAAGTGAATTTCGAGCAATGTAGAGACTTTTGTGAAACGTGCCGGAAAGCACGTTTAAATAATAGCCTGTAAAAAAGAGATCCAGGTGCGTATAAAAATAATAAATCCGAACTATTAAATTAATTCAATCATCATATTTACACGAAGAAACGAATCCGTTCCTCAACCAAATGACGTTTACGACAAAGGCGATTTGGGATTCGAACCCGAGTACATTGACCTTGAGGCAGTGAACGACGGACCAGAATTATTGGCTGAAGAAGAAACGATCGATAAAATAATAGATCATTTTGCAACACCCGACGTACCGCTGCAGGTCTGTTATAATTAGTTCGAATTATATATTAATAATGCGAAGATAACATTTAAATATTGAAACATTAATTAGGAGAAAACGTAATCGCGTGATTTTTACCGCCAAAAGGGGGTCCATACCATATTTAAAGTTTTGCTATAATGTGTGTTGAATTTTATCGAAACCCAATAATTTTGTAGCCTTACGTTTTGGATGAAAATCAAATGCTACGTTCGAGAAGTAGCACTCGATCAAGCGAGAAGACTCCGGAAGAAACAACGTCGACGGAAACTAAAGAAACGAGTGATTCTGTGGAGGAAGATATTTTCGAAGCTTCCTCCGACTCGGATAATCTGGAAAACAAAGAACCTTCGAGTGCTGAATCGGAGGAACTGGAAGAGCAGCACCAGGCTTAATAATTTGAACGTTAAACTAGAATAAAACTTTAACGTGAATTATATACTCGATTTTATTAATATTACTCCAAGAATAATTATACAAAAAAAGTATCGGCTATTTTACTATTTCTCCCACTCCATTTTGTGATCGGGCTTGACGAATCTCTTTACTCTGGCTTTGTTGAGTTTCCTGCAAGCAGAGAAAAATCATTTGTTGAAAAAACAAATATCAATGTTTCTAAAAATTGTCATTACTTCTGGAGTATTTTTTCCTTCAAAATTCTGTTCTTTTTGTTGTTATTGACAGAATGAAAAGGAAGTGAAAAATAAATATACTTACAAGACTCGTTTAGAGGGTGCAACTATGCTTCTCTGTTGCAGAGATTTGAAGCGATCCATGAGCAGATTTCCAGTAGGATCAGAATTTCTCAAATTGCCCGGGAGTTCTTCGCCGAGTTTGAAATCCGGTTCGAGCGGTTCAAACTTAACGTGGCTGAGGGTTTTTGGTTCGCTAGCTTTGATCTCTTTCATTTTGCGACGTTTTTCCCTCAACATTTCAACCTTTTCTTCCTTGGTGGCAATGTGTTTTTTCAGTGCTTTCAATTTGTAGATATCGGAAACCTTTTTTTTCTCGACTTTGTTATGTTTCAGGCTAAGGGCTAGTTTGCGTTGTTCCTTCTGTTTTCTCCTCTGAACCAAAGTCTTTTTAACATTTTTAACAGGGGGATTTACCGATTTGACGGTAGAATCTTCTTCGTTGTTTGTTTCTTCCTTAATATTTTTTTTATTATTGGGTTTCAAGGGCAAACCTTCGGAGGATTCTCTCAGCCAATTTTTGTCCCTTTGCTCGGCGGACACCTTCTGGAACATTTTGTTAGTGACTCTGTTCAAATGAGCTTCTTCCTTCATCAATTTTATTTCATTATCCGCAACTTGACGCAGTAAATCTTGATGGTCGTCGTAAGAAGGATTATAAGACGTACCGGGATGCGGTACGCTAACAGCTGGAATTGTGGAAGGCTTTTTGTGAACTGAATTAGGAATTTTTCTCTTTCTTATTCCTCGATTGGCCAGAGTGTGTCTCGTTGTATCGGAAGTAAGCCACTGGTTATCCACTCCGGGAATAACAGCCTCTTTTGTATCGTTCCATATATCGGCATTGAATTCACCCCTTTTTGGTTTGATTGAACGTTTAGCGGCGGCAAACTCTTTGTTCTTCGCAGCAATTTTTTCTTTCAATTTCAAATTACTTGCCAATATTCGTTCCCTTTCCAAACGCCTTGTAATCGGATTTTTACGCTCTTCCGTTGTTCTTACGCGATTTCTCTTAGCTATGGGATCCGGCACTGCTGTGTGAGGCTTCAAAACAGCCAGGGATCGAAGTTCTCGATTTTTTAAAAGCAACCTACGTTTCTCCTTGTCGGTGATAAAAGCTTCACTCGCTGGCTCTTCCTTCGTTGTGTCCACAATGAACAAATCGTTGTCGCTTCTTTCCGTAAACGGGGCACCAAGACGTTCCTCCAATCGTTCATTTTCAAGAAACGAATCAACATCCTTCGTGTCAACGTGCTTGCGCCACGATTTCTTCCTTTTCATCGATACCTTACGTCGCTTCTTATTACCACCCTCCATCATTCCACCCTGTTAAACTCTTTTTTAACAATAAATCCACTATCGGGTCAATGATACTTTATTATACTTTTGAAATTTTAACTCGTGGCAAGTTTCTTGTTTTTTTGGTTCCTTCGAACGGTGCTGTTTGTGTTCAAGAATCGGTAGAACACACTGTGACGCACGTTGCCCGAAAGCGATTTTTGAGGTTACTTTTTCGATTCCCACGGCACGCTCGCATGATGCGCTTGCGCTGCACAATTTGGCTATTTTGGCTGGTACCCCGTCTTCGCAGTGGGACTAGCACTTTCGATTCCGACATCGACTCGCCCTGGAAGCACGGGAATGCGAGCGGTCGGTTAAATTTTTTGTTAAACCCGTGGTTAAACCCAAGGGGGCCATGATAATCAATTTCGCATAAATATTATGGCTCATTTTTTACTCAGTTAAAGCGTACCGTTGTACCTATTTATAGCAAATGGCGTTTTGTAGAAAATTGTTTTTGAAAACTGACAATGACGGCTCACCTAATTTTCTTTTTTATATCAATATTTCTAATTTCATAGATAACAATTTCTTTCGAAAGGAAAAGCCATGAGTTATACCAAAAAATACTGCGTTGTCTAACAGATTTTTTATAACAAAGAAAATTCATTTTCATATCTCGAATCTTTCATTGTCATTCAAGGAGCGTCGCGCACTTTAGTATAATCGAAAGTAGAATGGTAAGAAAAAAAAATGTCACAACAAGATAAGAATCGAAGTGTTAATGCAAAATGGTTCCCAATAAATATGCAACGAAAAAGTCTAAAAAAAGAATATGCTGCATTTCGACAATACTTTGACGAAAGCAGGAGTTACAATGGGCAATAATATTATGCTGAAAAATAAAAAGGCATGACATTACCCGTCAAAGTCACGTGCGTTGCGCCTGTTTGTTCAGGGACGTTTTTTGCATACTTCGCAAACATCATGTATGTATGATAAGGCATGTTTTGATATGAATCTCGGTTGCGGGAGACAGCTGTACTTATTGAAACGACACTCACGCATGATCGACGTTTCCGGCAAAGCCGTAGCAGGATACAAAATAAAATTTATCGTCCTGTGACGTTTTTTTTTATTTTTTATGCAACGTTTTGCGTTTCCTATATATAAATGAGCAGCAGAGCTTCGTTAGTTTGTTCTTTACCGATTGAGAAACAAACATTTTGATTTCACTCTCTTTTTTATCTCCTTTTTGGCTATCTCCCCAAATAGCGTGGGGCATGTGCCAGACTTTGATTTCACTCGCTTCTCTTATGGTGTACGTAACCTCCTGCTTGTATGTACGCGTATGTGTTTGTTGACAGGTTTCCAGTGTTAGTGAATACCTTTCCGACTCTCAGTTACGAGCTCGCTTTCGTCGAGTGAAGGTCACGCGTGTGTGTGTTCAGTGGGAAAAAAAAGAAAGCTTTCGTTAAATTCCACACGAGAATTTTGGACAGACTGAAAAAATGACGACGATACTCGGCAATGTAGTGCGTAAAAGTGGTGCTTTCAAACAAGCTTTCAGAGACTCCTCTTCCATAGCTGGAGGATCTGCCAAATTAAATATCGCTGCTCCTCTTCAAGAGGCTGCTCTCGATGAAAGATGCATCCTCGTTGACGAGTTTGACAGACCTACCGGCGAAGCGAGCAAACGACACTGTCATCAAGTCGACGAAAGAGGCAATGTTCCGCTGCATCGTGCCTTTAGTGTCTTTCTTTTTGACTCCAAAGGCAATTTGCTGCTTCAGAAAAGAGCTTCGACAAAGGTACGTCGTCTTTTATTTATTTAGGTCTTTACGATTATTTACGTCATCGAATATTACATTCGCTTATTATTTCTGCCCAATAAGCGAAAAAAAAAATGATTTGACATTTTATAACTGAAAAAAAAAAATACTTCAATTATATTTTCCATTTTTTTTATCAAAGTTTTTCCAGGGTACGTGAATTGATGAATTTTTTTTATTTACTATTTACCATAATATGAAATTGATGGAAAATATTTATTTCTTCTCTTTGTAAATTTTTCATGTCAGATCTCATGTGAAATATTTTTTTTCAGGTTCGAAATCGTCCCAATCCTTTTTTCTCAGATTAAAGATTTCAAAACAAAAAGATGAACTGATTTTATAAAAACTTTGTTCACAGATTACATTTCCCGGTTGTTACACAAATTCTTGCTGTAGTCATCCATTGACGGAAGTCCCGGGCGAAGCCGAAGAACATTTGGCTCTCGGTGTGAAAAGAGCAGCTCAACGCAGACTGAATTACGAGCTGGGAATACCAAAGAACGAAGCTAGTCCTGAAGAATTTAAATATTTGACAAGAATACACTATCGTTCGTGCGGCGACGGCAAATGGGGTGAACACGAAATAGACTACGTGCTGTTTCTCCAAAAAAATTCTATTACGCTCGATCCAAATCCTGACGAAGTTAGCGAAATACGTTGGATAGCCAAAGATTCCATTACAGAATTTGTCAAGAGCATCGATGCGCCTCTTACCCCTTGGTTTCATCTCATTTTGAAACACGCTTTGCCAATGTGGTGGGCAAATTTGGATACTCTTGAAAGAATTCAAGATCACACTTCCATTCAGAGATACTTGTAAATCCATCAGCAAACTATGGCAATTCTGGACAAAGATCGTGGCGCATTTGTACACAACGGTTTAAAGGCGGACAAGGGCATTGATGCTTCAATTTCTATATTTAAGTGTACAGAGTCGGCTTAAGCAAATATTTTTCATACAATAACTTCAACAGTTTTGTAGCGTGATAATGAGGCACTTTTAATAAAATTCATATGTTCCTTATTCTCGATATATTATGCATCCAGACTATTTTCCCTTGAATATATATCACACATTAAAATTCACAGACGTCGCAATTAGGTGTTTAATTTATTATTGCATTTCTGCGAATTCAAACCATTTTTTTGCCGAGTTTTCTGTCTGAAGTGATCAAAAAATTGTATAAAGTTTTAATATTCCAAAAAAAAAAAATTCGTTTGACAAAAATGTAGAACAATTTTTTACAAAATTTCTGTTTTTCTAAAATAGATGGAGAAAAAGTTCCTGAATTTACGACAATATTCTTCGAAAAAATCGAGAATTTTTCTATAAATATTTTTTTATTTATTCAAAAAATCGGGCAAAATTTCTTGAGATTCTGCAATTTGATTTCGACTGTTTTTTAATTTTCGAATGCATGCATTTTCCAATAGATCCGCGCGAATGAAATTAATTTTTAAATTTGACAATTATAGCAAGGAATTAAATGATAATTTTACTCTGCGAGATCGCGATCATCGCGATCATAGAAAATAATTATGAAACAATTCTATCGGAAAATGTCGATCACGATTTCCGCCTTACCGATCAAATTTCAGAATTTTTATGTAATATCGGTTAATTCCTAGTAGGAGAAGAATCTGTAGGTTCGGTTGAGCATCGTAGGATAAACTCGCATCTTCTCGAGTTGACCGCTACAAAAAAGCGCCACTACACCGGGCTCCAAAAAAACCCTATCTTAGGATAGCTGCCTCTAATCTCTATAGTTGAAAAGAGGCGATTTTACATTTTACGGCTTGTGTTTTCGTCGATGATGTTTCTCAACTTCTGCGAGTAAAAAAAACAAGATCGTGCTGAGCAAATTAGAAGAAATTGGAAGGAAAATTTCAACGAGACTGCTTGTGAGTATAGCAAAATGCAAGAGAAAAGAAAGCAAAGCAGCCCGAGTTGAGAATATAACACGACGGTTTATTCTTATATTTTTATTCCCGCCACGAATTTCAGGTGTACAAAAATATAAGATGGGTATAAGCCGTGTATACGAACAGAGTCTACTGTTGGTTCACTGTTTATTCACTTGTGTTTATTTTCCTGGAATTCTGATGCTTCTCAAATATAACGAGAGCCTTTACAACGTGGGATCTTTCAAATTTCTACCAATTTTGACAATACTTATGTTCGCCGAAGTGGTAAAATTGGTATTTTCAACGACGCAGAAACAACAACAATATTCCTTGGGAAAAGTGGATAACAAGCCAAATTCTCGTTCGAAAAAGCCATGGTCGAGAGCCACCAAAGAATTTTTCAAATTTTCTATAGCTATGTTTATATTGTTTGTCGTTTATTACATTATGATAGTCCTGTTCGGTGCGGCGTTGTTCAGTCGTTTGGAAGAGACAAGCGTGCTCAGTCTCACACTGGCGACCTTGACTTTCGTCCCTGCTTGTATACATTTGGGCATCGACACGGCGCTTCACGTTGTGACAAGACCTAATGCTCAAGGTATCGGCCCGATCGGACAGGCCATCAGTTTTCATATAAAAAGTACCATTCTGGGTGCTTGGTTGGGAGCGATAGCGATCCCTCTAGATTGGGACAGGCCTTGGCAACTTTGGCCGATTCCTTGTGTTCTAGGTGCCCTTTTCGGATACATGCTCGGACACTTATTCACTTTGGTTAAAACCTTAACGATTCTGAGAAGCAGTAAAAAAGCTGAGAGATGATAACGCGAACTTTACAAATATGCGTTTAATGCGAATAAAAAAAAACCATGAGTATTACAGCAACTTTTTACAATGCCATTTGTCATTTTGTACATTTCTCATATAAAACCATTGTTCCCCATGAGTTCAACGAGGTTTTCCAAATGAATTTTCTTATATTTTAAATCTTACCACCATTCAAGTTTTTTGGGAAATATGTGTAAATACGTTTTTCATTGTCAAGAAATATTTTGTAAATATTATTATTGTTGAAGAATGAGATAACGAACAAACTATTTATTGTAGAATCGGGTATTTCTATGTGCTTGAAAACATAGATTTTGCAAAACTACTTATTTTATTCGAAAAAATGTTCACAATGGCTGTCATGCGGTATCGTGGAAAAGACGAAAAAAAAACTTGTGTACCTTTGCCAAAAATCGCTTGACGAAAAAAATGGACTGGGATATTAAACTTGGTAGTAACATCTTTTGTGTGTAGTAATGGATTTAAAAAAAAACGATTTTTGACAAAATGGCGAACTTTAAACATAAAGACAGTGATTTATAAATTAACATTTTTTGGTCTTCTGCTAAAAATACTTGTTTTTTAATGACTTTTATCATGTTTTGTTGTGTATGTCGTCTTTATCAGTCAGATAACAAATATCTTAATCATGAATAATGTATTCGTAAATAATATAATGTGTGTACAGTGTACTGCTGATTAATATAAGTATACTATGTTAATATTCCTTTGTATTCGAATATGCACAAATAGAAAAACGATTTCGACATAAAATTTGTTAATTGTAACGTCGCGGCTTTGATTTTTAAATTAGTCACTTTCAACACTAGCGCAAATAGTCCAACTTTTCGGTCTATAGTTACTCGTGAATTTGTATTTGCCGCATAAATTTGGACCCGCCACCTTGTGGGATATACCGGTACTAATTCATCGAATAACGCAGCGGCGGGGTGTATCTCAACGTTTTTATCCTAAAAGGTTATGTTCCAGAGACTGTGGGAAAGTAATTTTTTTAATTCGTGTTTTTTCTTCCGACATGTTGACTGTATTCGACTTCGACGCGACCAACGGACTTTTAAACATTATTCCTGATGTCCGAGGAAGCTACTTTAACAAACTTTAGTACGAACCAAAAGCAATATCGCTCGTAAACTCGCGTTTACCATTTGATATTTCGAGCTTTACAACTTTCAGTGTTCAAGAAAAAAAATCGTAATTTCGGTGGTGATAAGAGAGTTTTGTTGTTTTTGTTTCTTTCAATAATCAAGATGTTGAATCAGGCGGTGGTTGAAGCTTTGTATTCGGCTACTTACATCGAAAACTATCTTGATTGCGTTGAAAATCTTCCGAACGATATACAAAGGCATGTTTCTCGATTGCGGGAATTAGATGCCACTTGTCAAAGTAAGTCTAAGCATTTTTTTTCTCCCTAACTCTTCAGTTATCTTGCTAATTTCAAATTTTTCGGAATTAAATTAGAAAAAAAGTGCACGAAAATTAGAAAAAAAATGCCTCGATTAACTCGACATTCTTATGTCGCGTAGCTTTTTTTAGTCACGGTAATTCATGACTCAATCTTTTTGTTCGTCAACAATCAACTGGACGAATTTTGTCATTACATTTAAATGCAAAAAGAAAATAAATAAGTGAAACGATCTAATTCACGTGATTGATGTACAAAAATGATCTCGTAACTTTTCTCTGGTACGGCCACTCGTTCAATCTGTATAGTAAATTGTTGAAAACTTTTTTTTATCCTTTGAACTTGACTCGATTATAACTTTTCTTATTTTCACCAAAAAATGCTAATTTTGTGACTTTTTTATCAGAAATTTGATAAAAATGGTGTAACAGATAAAAAGCAATGTTTTAACACATTTTTGAACTTTTACTTTCACAGCTTATTTGAGGGAAGTCGATCAACAGCAAGAATTGTTAAAAAATGATGTCGACATGTCAGTCAGAAGACGGGCACTTCTCAGAGTCCAACAAGCTTTGATAGCGGCTCAAGAAATTGGTGATGAAAAGCTACAAATTGTTCAACAAGTACAGGATCTTATTGAAAACAAATCTCGTCAATTGGATCTGGATTATCGCAATTTGGGTGAGTTTATAAATTACACTCATTTTCTTTTATGCCAATAACAAAAACGACTAGTTCTCAAAAAAGAAGCACCAAAAATTTCACCAGTTTTTCTAGGCAACAGTTTCATTGAAATTTATCATTTTGAAGTTCGTAACGTCGGAATTCAAAGAAATTTTTTACTCTCTTAGTTCTTAATATTTATATGCATCGTCATGACAATTTGACAATTTTATTTGAGGACCTAGAATTGGTATGGTTTCATTCAAAGATTATAAAATAACGAATGAAAAATATATATTTTCGTTGAGTTTCAATGATGCAAACCCAATTCAATTGCAGTTTAAAAAAAATAAAAAATGGAATTGCAAATGATTGAAAAATTGGATGATATCCTAATATTGATTAAAATTTTTGGGAATGTGAAGAAAATAAATTTTCTCTTTTCTATAACAAAAACTTAAAAATAGTTAAGTGTAGACCGCCGATGTAGCGAATATGCGAGTTCAGTTATTTAACGTTTTTGCTTACATCACAATTTAATTGAGAAAAATCATAATGTGAAAAAAATCTTTTTGAATGATAAAAAAACGAAAATGTGTTTACAGACTTTGGAAAAGAGCAAGAGACGGCGGAGCCGGCTCGAGAGGCGAACAACGCGTTGAGCACGAGTAACACGAGCAACACAAACAACATTGAGCGTCAGCCAAAAAGAGCGAGAAGAACTCGTACTGAAACGTTGGTGGAATCGGCCCACGCAATGGATATGATTGTAATGTCAGAGACGAGATCAACGACGTTGGCGAACGCGAGCAACGGGAATCAGAAGAAAGCAGCAAATGCAACGACGGGCAAGAAAAAGAAGAGAAAATCACGCCAGGGTAATCAGCAGAATCAACATCGGGAAGACACTCCACCGCCGCCGGAGGATGATTTGGCGATTGATCCGGACGAGCCAACTTATTGTTTATGCGATCAAATATCTTACGGCGAGATGATATTGTGCGACAATGATTTATGTCCGATCGAGTGGTTCCACTTTTCTTGCGTGTCCCTCAGTACGAAACCCAAGGGAAAATGGTTCTGTCCGAAATGCCGGGGCGATCGTCCGAACGTCATGAAACCAAAGGCACAGTTTCTCAAAGAGCTCGAGAGATACAACAAGGAGAAGGAAGAAAAATCGTAGCAGGAACACACCGCATCAGAGAGAAACTCTACCAATTTCGGCTGAATAACATTATTCGATGAGACAACTGATTCGAGCTTGAGGAGGAAAAAAAACACGAGTTATTACGAGCCATAAATATGCTCACGACGAACACAGAGAAAACAATTCAAAATTGAACAATTCCGCCAGAGGTCAGCCATGACACGGATGACTCTTAACAACGCGGGACTAAATAAATGACACATTTTTCAAACACTCTTCGCAATAAATAATAAACTTATATATTAATGAACGAAAATAATCGACTCGGTTCTCCTCACAGCTCGAACGACGTCGAATGTTTGTACAATTGTCAGGATTTCGATGCCTGTCGAACTGTTGACACTTCGAGATTCAGGGGAGTCTTGAATAAAAATGTTTTTTTAACAACACCCCACCATTTCGCGCAAGTTCGTCGATGACGAATTATTATTTAATTTTTCATAAATATTGAATTGAACAGTATTATAACTGCATGTAAATAAATTATTGTCTAACGATCAATGCGGTCAAATACAATTTTTATGGAAAAAAAATAAATGGGAATTGAATATCTACGCGTTATTTTATCCTTAATATGATCAAATAATCATAATAAAAATATTGTAATATCTATGTATGTTGATTAATCGTAGACATCATAATCATCGAGTTGCAGGTTCATAAAAACATAAACAAATCTTACTATTTCTACTGACAACAAAAAACGTTCTCAAAATATTGAAAAAACGATATTTCGACATTTTTTATATTTTTCGAAAACACACATACACACACGACTCACACGAGGAAATGATTTTTCTTCTGAATTTAATTCAACGAAGGAAAAAAGAAATGTCATGTGTTATACGTGTTTATTTATTACGTCGCTTAGAGATTCATCATATGTAAATATAGATATCGCAAATATAGCAGTAACAATGAAAAAATAAAAATAAATAGTCCGGAGTACTTTTTTGTAATCGCGAGGGATTACTCGAATTAAATGACTGTAGTTTTTTTTTTTTTTCAAGTAACGTTTGTTTTCAAAGCCAATATTTTACCTGAAAATAAAGAATAGTCGATAGTACGGGTCTTGAAAACTTCTCAGCATTTTAGTTTCTTTTTGGTTATTTTTAGTTTTTTGATTAACAAGACTCTGCCGCACTTGCTAGAAGATCGAAATCTACGCGCTACAAGAATACACGATAAAGCTCTTCGTTTCCTTTCCTTTTTAGATTTTAACGATTTATCTTGACCAACGCAAGAGCACGCCAAACCTAATGTCAGCGGGGATCTTCGATGTGGCTTTCCTGGAAATTTAGCCACGACTGTTCGACCACAGTAGCAACTCTCTTCTCGTATTCGCGTTTATTCTCCTGATACAATTGGGCAGCCAACGAGTTTGCCGGTGAATTTGGATTTGGCTCATCCAACAGGGACTGCAAAAATACAATCGTGCACATATTTCGATGAAACTTCACAAGATCCTTCAAAATACAGTTAAATAAAAATCAACAACAAAGTTGCTCCTGATCAAAATCATACTCGTGCAGCAAACAATTAAAAAGAAAAACAAAATATATTTTGAAGTATTTTTCTTTTTAAAAAATTAAGTGAATATGGACTTTACAAACGTTTCTTTTTAATTCACTAAATTTGTTTTAAAATA